>JAYESA010000013.1:45126385-45213885 GCA_036927795.1 Iris macrosiphon
CTTTCCACTGTTATTACTCTTAGTCATTATAGTATAATAATAAAAATTGATATCATCAAAGCACGAGTTGACTCGAAGTCTTGATATCAGATAACCTTCTCCAAGATGAGAGTTTCAAGTTCCATTTTCTCAAGTCCATAACACAGTTACTCATACCACTATGGGCTATAACTAAAACTAATTGTCCATTTTCATAAATTATTCTATAGTATTTGAACTATTATAATCAAATAATCTTTTTAATCTCTAATACTTCCAAATCACTTCTAACTTAGGCAATTGGTAAGACTTATTTGGTTCTAGGCTCCTGGTGCTAGGTCTAATTCTTATACTAAGCCATATATCATCAATTTTTCCTAGCTTAAGTAGTTGAAAAATGATATATCCTAACATTCTCTACTACAGGTAACTATCTTCTTACAAAATATTCTATTAAGTATGCATTCTTTGTCTTGACGAGATCTACTTCTAGAGGGACTCACTACGTACGAGCATTAGTCTCTTAGAAATAGGGGGACAAGAAATGATAATAGTGATATTGAAGAAGAATAAGCAAATATTATTATCAAGTCCAATGGAAATAATCAATTGAAAGAGGAGTATTCAAAATAGTTATGAATTGAGATCCTATTCATTTTTAATCCTATCTACAGGCTCACTCGGTACAATAATATAACTGAAACGATAATCAGACTTCCATGGGCTACCATAAAAACCATGTTACGCTCCAGTCCCAAAAAAGTGAAACCATGCCACGTGGCATTGGTCAGCTACGTGTTCAAACAAACTCCAGCCTAACTCTAATATGTATACTTTTTCCAAGATAAGACAAATTAGAGACACCTAAAAACGTTGCGAATTTATAAATTAATGTCA
Organism: Iris macrosiphon; assembly: GCA_036927795.1. Taxonomy (NCBI): domain Eukaryota; kingdom Viridiplantae; phylum Streptophyta; class Magnoliopsida; order Asparagales; family Iridaceae; genus Iris; species Iris macrosiphon. The sequence continues at coordinate 45,127,262 of JAYESA010000013.1, forward strand.
CTAAACTTAATTAGCGATGTATTTAGCAACGTCATTATGTTGTCATATATTCCATGGTCGCTGATGAAATAAACTTCGCTATTAGTTTCTACAATGATATTTTTAAGCGACTAACAGACTTTGCTGATATTTTTACATTTAGCGACATATAGCAGCATGACATCACCATCTTAGCGACGACCTTATCTGTTGCTAAATGTCGGAACTATTTTGATGAAATTAACGACGTTTAGCTACAACAATGATGACATGTCAAAATTTGACACGTTAGCAAATTAGCGACGTTTAGCAACACACTAGCTACGTTGACGATACAACGTAGCGACGTCTTGATACATGATAACAACGCATTCCTTTTATCGTGCGTCACTAAACGTCGCTAAAAAATAAAAAAGAATAACATTCAATTTATTATAAAATAGTTTCCAAAATAATATGCATGAATCTTATTGAATAACAATTTAGATAAATAGACTAGGAGCAACCCTTCGTTGAATTTTCTGGATTCGTCGACCCCTTCGGTGGAACACTCAACATCGATAAATTCTCATACATTTAATATGAATAATAAAGTAAAATTTTAAGAAAATGACACATTAGCATTACAAATTGAGTATCAAGAAATAGATACATAAAGTCTGAAATAAATATCTTGGAAGCATCACAACAATCTCAATAAATGTATAAAATAAATATATAAAAGACCCAAGATCATGGGCCAATAAACAAAAAGTCAAATAAACTTTCCTAAATAGGAATATTGCTGATCTGGCGGCGGAGGAGGAACATGGCAATGTTCTTAGGATATGAGTATGACGGCGTGCTTGGGAAATGAGCATATCATACTCCTCCTGTAAAATCATCATCGATGCCAATGGAAGTGGAGTCAGTAGAGTCGATGTCCATGCAGGCACACCAGGAGGACGTATCTGCTCCAACGATGCCAGTCGAGCATTATATAAATCTATGGTCGATACCAGCCTCGAAGTGATCTTGGTCACTAACTCATGCATCCTTGATAGTGACTCGTCCATGGCCATTCAGAATATTGAGTATCCCTCTGAATTAGAGGAACTAGACAAATGGACAATTCCAAAGGTAAAGCCAAAAGAAATTTACCAAATTGGTACTTTTGACTTTAAACCATCTATTTCTATTAAAACAATGGAATGAACTGTTTCTGGGAATAACATAGAACATTCCTTTAAACTTATAAGCGTTTGACTTCTCATCCTCTATATAAAAGCCCTTTTCCTGGTTTCTATTTTTGGTATCTATCTATGTGTATAAGCTTGGCCTCAACAAGGATCTCATTTTCCTTGATAGATTTTTGTACAGTTTGTACTTTTTCTTTTTCATCCAATCTATTCCACCATTTAATCAGAATTTTTTTGACTAAAACAGGAAAATTAAGATGATTAAATTCATATTTAATTATCCATTTAAAGATATATGGGATTTTAAAATGGATAAAGAAATACATAGTACTCTCCCCCTTCAAAAGTTGGTCAGCATTCTGATAGAGAGGATATGAGTGAGTCCAGGTTGCAAATAATTCTTGCAAGGATGGTGGGAGGATTTCCAGTGTAGCTCCAAATCATAACCACCATCGGATAAACCAAACAGGGATGTCCTGCTTAAGGATCTAAGGACAAATTCGAATAAACCAAGAGTATTTTTGCTTACTATTGTCAAAATAAAATACCTTGGTAAATGCCTCAATGTAATCCCAGTAGAAATAAGACATATTAATATTTTTATCTTTATGAACTAATAATTTAGTTCTATTCGGATGAAGTCCCCATGATTGAGGAGTAATAATATGACGTATAATTATTTTACTGTAATTTATATTACTTCTGACATCATTAGTCTTCTGCTAAATATGTTCAATTTCAACCGATTTGGTTGTCATCAAAATTCCTTCATAGACATTTCTGTCTTTACCTTGTATTGAAAATATATTATTTTCCAGGTATTTTTCTTTTAATTTCCATGGATCATCCATTATTGGGATGTCAGATTTCTCCAGTTGAAGTATTTCTTCTGTATGATTATTCTGGGTGAAAATTGTTTCAACCTCAACTGCTTGCTTATAAGAAGAAACATTGGCTTCTTCAATATCTTGAATCTGAATACCTCTATTAGAGGTTTTTCCTTTTCCAAGAATAATTTTCTTGGATGACTGATACTTCGACTCATTGGAGCCTGAATTCATGGGTTTAGGAACCCATGGTTGCTTCCCTTTGTCTCGTTTGCTCATTGTTCTGCAAAATTCATGAGTCAACAAATCAGGAAGTGAATTTTCAGTTCCTTTAATATATTCAATATCAAAATCAAATATGCCTAATTCTGCTTGCCATCGAGCAAATATTTGCTTAGATGCTAAATTTTTAACATCTTTTTCTAAGACAGTCTTAGCAGAGCTACAATCAATTCTTAATAAAAATTTCTTATTAAGTATATTATCTTGAAATTTATGGATACATTGGATAATAGAAAGAATTTCTTTCTTAATAGTTGAATATTTAATTTGAGTATCATTCCATTTTCCTGAATGATATCTTACTAATACTTCTTTATTGGTGTTAGGGTTTAATTGTTTTAGTATACCACCATAACCAATATTTTTAGCATCAATTTCTACTATTTTAAACCATTCAACATTAGCTAAATATAAACAAGGTAAATTTTTAACCTTTTGTTTTAGTATTTTTACTACTTCAGTATGAACATTAGTCCAAGGAGTAGGATTTTTCTTTAATCTTTGATACAAAATCTTTGTATCAACAGCGATATTCTTATAAAATTCAGATACATAATTAATGCACCGAGAAATCGCTGTAACTACTTATTATCAGTAATTTTATCAGAAAATTTAGAAGCAAATTTAATACTTCTATCAATTAGAATTATTGTGTTATTCACAATATTATGTCCCAAAAATCTTATTTCTTGTTGAAAAAGTTTTATTTTTGGGGCAGAAATTACTAAGCCATTTTTTATGACTAAGTGTTTAAACACATTAAGGTGTTTAAAGTATTCTTCTATTGTATTAGAGAAGACTAATATATCATCAATATATGATAATATAAAACTTGAGTATTGAATGAATATTTCATTCATAATATTTTGGAATTCTGAAGGTGCATTCTTCAGACCGAATGGCATAAAATTCCATGCACAATGGCCGAAAGGAACAGTAAACGCAGTCTTATACCGATCCTTTTCATTTATTTGTATTTACCAATAACCTGATCTCAGGTCAAATTTGGAATAGATCATTGCTTTAGCTACTCTATTAAGTATATCCCTTTTATTAGAAATTGGATATCTAATCCATTTTAAAACCTTATTTAGAGGTTTATAATTAATAACAAGTCTAGGCACACCTCTTTCTTTTTCAGCATTATTATTAACATAGAATGCTGTACAACTCCATGGGGAGTAAGACTTGCGAATTAATTTCTTATCCAATAAATCTTGGATTTCCTTTTTACATAATTCAAGATATTCTTGATTCATTTGACAATGTCTCGCCTTTGTCGGAATATCCTTTTCATTAAAGGATTCTTCATAAAAAAGGAAAACTATATGTTGTTTCGTATCCCAGAAAGCATTAGGGATATTACTACAAGTGTGTAGCATAAAGTCTTCTTCGACTTGTTTAGTTTTTTGTTGGATTTCTAATTGTTTTAATTGCTGGGTTATAGTAACCTGAGCAAGTTCTTCTTTTAAGAAATTAATTTGATTTTCTTTCAGATTAACTTCATTAAGAATTTTAACAATTGGATTTGTTGTAAATTCAAAAGTTATTCTTTTACCTTTATAACATGTAGTAATTCCATCTTTAGTTATCTCATTAATAGGCATGAGTTTTTCTAGGAAAGGAGTTCCCAGAATAACATGCTGAGATATTTTTTTTACAACTATTAGATGTACAGGAATACAAACATCATCCTTACAAATATTTACATCAATAATTTTGTAAGGGGTAGTTAGTGCTTTATTATTAGCAGCACTAAGTGTCTGAGTAGTTTGTTCACAATATTTGATTGGAACGACTCCTTCCTTGACACCATTAAGGTCTGCACCACTATCAACAAGTGCAATCAAATTAGTTATATAATACTTATTATTAATGAGTGAATTTATTTTAATATACCATTTATGGGTAATAAATAAATATATTTTTACAGGAAATTATTTTTCCTTTCTTCTGAATCTATCTGTCCCATTCCTTTAAACTTATAAGCAAGGAGAACATTGGGCATGTTCGGGATGCCTATAATTATGTCCATATTGGATTAATACAAGTTGCATTTAAATATCTAACTTTACCAGGGCTAAATGCATCAATAATGACATCTCTTAGAGATGTTAGATGTTTAGATTGGAGCCAGTCCCTAATGGGAGTTATGTAGACTAGTCTCTGTCATGGCCCAATCTATTTTAATGTTTATCCTAATCTAACTCTGTCAATGACAGATAGTCATTTATATGAATCTGTAACTTTAACTTTGAAAACCAATGGTTACAACTTTTTACTTGGATCTGAAACTATAGCAATAATCTATAGGATTCATTATAATGTAATGAATATCATTGCCCCAAATGCAAGGCATATTACCATACATAGTAAGACTACCTTGGTAGAAACAAACTTGTTAACATCCAAAGTAGCAACTAATAGGATAATTCGATGGGATGAAATTAACTTTCCAAAAAAATGGATTTTAAGTCAAGTTGTGTTACCACAACCAATTGTGAACACAGATATTGATCAAATAATTCAAACTAATGATGGAGAAGTAAAAGTGAGATTTACTCCTCATGATATCTCTCGATTATCAATATCAGGACGAAAAACTTTACCTTCTAAAATAGGGTCAACTTCTTCTAATAAAGAAGAAGTCAATAAAATTAAAATTACATATGATGCAATAAAACATCCCTAATACAAGGAAAAGAGCAAAATAGGCTCTCCGACAATGTCGGAAATGGAATTTACCTTTATTTAATGAGATTTAAAATCAATCATGAAATTTGAGACATTCTCAATAGAATGTACTATAAAAATGGTGAATTTGTGGCATGGTTTGAAAAAACCTATCCTATTAAACAGAGATATGAATTTAAGGATGAATATTATAATCATCTAGAAAGGAAAAAAAGGATTATACCCTTTGTTGATTGGTTTGTCCAAAAATATGTGGTCATAAAATTAGCACAAATAAATATGTTAGAAGAACATTATAAGATCTGGAATACCACTACATAATCAAGTAGCGGTACAACTAGATCAATGTATCCACCAAATGAATTAATTAAACTCACTGTCAAAAATATGACAGACAAAATTGATGCTGTTTCATTCGTCAAAATTGTTGACAGTAAAGAAACAATTATTACAGAATTACAGAAAGCCCTAAGGCAGAATAATTACACTAATGTATTTATCCAAGTTATGGGTCAACAATTGACCAGAATTGAAACTGTCTTAGAAAAATTATAACATAAACTTGATAAAATAAAGCATATAGATTCTTCTAGGAAAAACTCTTTCAAAGAGACTTCTAATATCTCTCTAAAGCCTCCTCCTGAGGTAAAAGGGTTTAAAGTGACTAAAGCCCCAGAAGTTACAAAAGAAGACATAAAAGAGCTAATAGCTCAGTTCAAAAAGAGTAATCTTCAGACTATTAATGCTGAAGAAAGAGAATTACAAGAGCTAATAGCTCAAGCAAAGCAAAAATTTGCTACTATTAATGATAATACTAATAGAAATAAATCTGCTATTAATGATCTTAATAAGAGTATCCAAGTTATTAATGGTCAGTCTTCTAATACTTCTGATATATCAGAAGAAGATGATCAATAAATTGAGGATCTAATAGAGGGTGGAATTCATCCACAGCAAATTGAAGATCTTCAGAAATCTTTTATTGAATCTAAAATAAATAATTCTCAAATTTAGGCGATTAAATATGGAAAACCTAACCTGATAAAATATTATTACCAAAGACCTACTCCCACAGATGTACTATTTGAAGAAAATGATACTATAGTACAGAATTATTATAGTGGGGTAGAGATCTATGAATGGAACATAGATGGTCTTACAGATAAACAAATCCATGATCAATTACATCGAATGATGATGTATTCCAATCTTGCTAAAGCCGTTGGAAACAATGACAAAGAAATTGCACAGTTTATTACTTGCGGTTTTACTGGCACTCTTAGGGGTTGGTGGAATAATTGTCTAACCGAATCACAAAGACAGGAAATCTTAAGTGCTGTTAAAACTGAAACAAGTTTTGAGAATAATACTAAGACAACTAAACTTGATGTGGTTTACACTCTAATTATTATAATTTTAGAACACTTTACAGGAGGAATCTCTGATCATGGAGAAAGAGTAAGAACTCTTCTTCAGAATTTAAGATGCCCGACGCTTACTCACTTTAGATGGTATAAGGATACTTTCTTAAGTAGAGTAATGTTACTTGGTGATGCCAATAATGCTCACTGGAAGTCAAAATTTATTGATGGACTTCCTAATCTCTTTGCAAAAAGAATAAGACAAGGTTTCAGAAACAAATATAATGGTGCCATTCATTATTCCAATTACACTTATGGAAATTTAATTAATAATTGTATTGAAGAAGGTTTAGCTTTATGTAATGACTTAAAGTTGAGACATCAATTAAAGTCTCAGAGAATTTCTGAGAAAAGACAATTGGAAGAATTTTGTGACCAGTTTGCAATGGATACTTTCAAACCTCTTAATACAAAGGGAAAAAAGACAGTAAAAGAATATAAGGATTATAAGAAATCTTATAAATGGAAAAAATATCCTTCGAAAAGGCAAAATACTACTGTCAATAAAGACAATAAGTACTCTAAAAAGAAGAAATCTTCTAAGAAGAATATCATTAAATGTTATAAATGTGGTAAATTAGGCCACTATGCTAACAAATGTTATATAAAAAAAAAATTAGAAGAGATCGAGGATGAAGGGTTGAGAAAGACTCTTTATAAATTAATGATCAATTTTGATTGCGAAGAAAGCTCATCAAATGATGAATCTAATGATGAGACTGCTGATGATTCAGTTAATGAATGCAATAAGTATTGCCAATACAGCAAATGCGCTGCAGATAAGGATATCAATTACTATAAATCTGTAGTAGAAATGAATGGGCTATCAATAAATACGTTAACTCTCAATGAGAAAAAGGATATTCTTGAAGCTTTATTAACTGATAATATCAGTACTGAAATAAAAAATAAGATAATAGAAATAATTGGAGAAGAGTCAGACAAGGATAATGCTCCTATTCAGACTACTCCTACTGAAGCCTATAATATGGCTGAAGTAATATCTCGATATAGAAGCAGACAAGTTAAACCTATTACTATGCAGGAACTTCAGTCTGAAATAAAAACTTTGAAATTGAGATTAAAAATTTAAAATCTCAAGATCAACAAATCCAGAAAAGATTGGATAAGCTGGAACTAGATAATATATCTAGAAAGACAGCCAGATTAATCCACACTGGTGAATCTTTTGTTGGTTCTTCTTGTTCACAAGAACAAGAGGGGGAGAATCAGTCTGTTAAAATAGGACATATAGATTCAGAAGAAAGGAAAAATAATTTCATACAAAAAAAGATTTATTTATTACCCATAAATGATATATTAAAATAAATTTACTCATTAATAATGAGTATTATATAACTAATTTGATTGCACTTGTTGAAAGCCTCCCAAGTAAGCCCTGGCACCGCAATCCTCGTATCTGTGCGATACCATGTCAAAGCGAGGTCGAACATCTGACTGCCCGCTGCCTCTATCTGCATACTGTCTGGGATCTGTGCCAGCCTGAAGATTCCCTCAATCTGCTCTATCCAGTCATCCGCGTACATGATTCCTTCTGTACCCCGGAACTCCTTAGGCCGCATCCTCTGAAAGTCGATAATACTGCCCGGCCTCGGATGCTGAATCTGATCTGCCTGTGGCTGAACCTGTGCCACTCTATCCACTGCCGTCATAGCCACCTGGTGGGCGTTCTCAATGCCCAGCCTCATCACATCCACCTGACGGTGCTGCACGTCCATCATCTCCCTGAAGAACGCAAACAACTGCGCGACATCTACTGGAGCAGGAAGTAGTGGAGGAACCACCGGAACGACTGTGGTAGTCCTCGGATCGACAGGTGAAGGAGGATCCCCGAGAGAAACAGATGCTCCCTCAACCGCAGGAGTGGTGAGTGGAGCGGTAGCAGCTGCCTGAATATGAGCTGGACGAGAGGTAGTAGACCTCTCAGTGGCAACTGCTGGGGTGGTACGATGAGATCGTGTCTTCGGAGGCATCCTGAACACAGATTAAAAGAAGGTCAATACGGCGCAAGATACGATATCATCAAAGAAGGACAGTAATATTTCAAAAGAAAATAATTTTTCAGAATAATTAGATTGGAATTGTTCCTAGTCGTGATTGAGTACACTCTCATCCTAGATCCTATAGCAGGCTCGCAGTAGTACAACTAAGTTGTTGTACCACCACGACATCGCACTAATTGTGAATCGGGACCTGCATGGGCCACCAAAAAAACGTGTCACGACCCGCACCCGAAAATCGGGCATGAGTCGTGGGTACGTCCAGCCTACGCCGCAGCATCGGCGGTAGAACGCTGTCTAGGTCAACTATCTAAATAATAATCTCACACAAAAATCGGCCATGACCTCTCCAAAAGGAGGGCAACCACACAATCAATATAAACCTGTCAAGATCTCAACTCCAAACGGAGGAGCAAATATCATAATGATAATCTCAAGTACTCAATCACGAATCTAAGCACGATAAGATAACAAAGAAGACTAACAACTATAAAGTCTAACCAACAACAACTAAAAACCACCACAACATCAAATAATAATAATACAACAATACATCATCCAAAATAATATACAAACAAGGTCTCAATCCAAAATCGGAGACAAATCCGGTACTAAAAGCTAATAAAAACAATAACAAGATCCTAGTGATCCCGGCTACCAACCCGGAAATCACTCCTAATCTAGAGGGTCCCTGTCTGCACCATCGACAGGCTCAGGTTCATAAAACGTCGGACACCACTCCTCCGGATACTTTGGAAAAATATGTCCAGTCAGGACTGGAGCAAGTACATCTCTAACAGCAGTTCCATATAAATGATAAAAACTATAAAACAGTTATAGCAAGTAGCAAGAAGAATGAAGCAAGTATGAGACAAGAAATATATATATGTCACTGGTGCATAAAGATAAAGATGCAGGAAATATCAGAAACAAGATAGTAATAACTGTAAGCTGCAAGAAATCTAAACTAAGATCAAGTCCGTGCACATGAACGTGTAGTGAGTCCAGCATGAAATACAAGTAGTGAGTCAAGTCCAGAAACATGTAAGTGAGACCAACAAGAATGCAAGTGAGTCCAGACTATAAAGAATGAACTCGGTGTCTTTGAAATACTTGCTTCGACATGTAAACGGCTAGGGGTAAGTACGGCTCACCGCGCACTGGGTGCACGGCTGCTATCATTTCAGATTAGACCAGAGGGAGTGATTCCTGATGATGCCAGATAGGAATGTTTACATGTCTACTCGAGTATTTCCCCGCCCCGACTAATACAAGTGGATCCAAGACCCGACACGTAAATCAAGATGAGTCCAGCCTGAACATGAGTGATGCCTGTAGTGATGCCTGTAGGTGATGCCAGTAGTGATTCCAGAATAGAGGCCAGAAACATGAAATGTACGTGTCGCAAGTAAATGAATCCAGAAATACCAGTCAGTGTCCCGTGTTGTGCCAGAATAATCATATGATACTATACTAGAAGCTGAATCATAATAATCATCAGATAATAAAAACTATCAGAGAATGTACTCGCCTGACGTCCTGAGCAACTGGCGATCCGAACTGGTATCGCAAGGACCTATGCGAAAAGCAAGGTTAAACAGGGTTCTAATGAGTTAAACAGATATAAAATAACTAAAAATAGGCTTCTAGGGTCGTTCTAGGTCAAACGGGTCAAACCGGTGAAATCTGGGTTAAAAAGTCAACTCTGGGTCCAAAAAGTCAACTCTGGGTCAAAACTAGGTCAAAAGTTGACTTTGGCGGTCAACCGAGTCAACTACGGTCAAGTCTGGGTCAAACTAGGGTGCTCCTAAAATTCTAGGTCAAACCGAGGTCATTAAGCTAGAAAACTCACAAACTCGCCTCCTTGAGATACTGGGATACCCTCGGTATCCGATACCTCAACCTACGCCACATACCCCGCCTATACCCTCTAAAACCTATGCTAGCACGCGTAAATATATACACATAAGCATATAAAAATAACTCCAATACATTTCCTAGGCTAATGCTCAAATACCCCGCTCGAAACCCAATACCTTGGATATCTCAAGGTATTGAGATACCTCGGTATCTCAAGGTATTGAGATACCGCTCTAAACTCAACCCGACTACCCCTCTAGCTAACTAACTAATAATTATATACCTAGTTATTAATCTAGGCTAGGTAATATAGATATCTACCATAATTATATATATCTAAGTATGTATATACCTATATATATAGATATCCACACACATACATATATACCCTTTACCTTACCTATACACATATATATATATCTAACTATAATATATATCTAGCTCTAGGTATATATATATATATATATATATATATATATATATATGTATATATATATATATATATATATATATATATGCATATAGATATAGGTATCTACTATATACCTACCTATCTATCTATCCATAGATAGATCTATCTATCTATGTATCTACTAACTACCTATCTATCTTATTTACCTAACTATCAAACCAACTATCTAACTAATAACTTAACTATCTATCTATGTTTCTATCTATCTAACAATCTATATCCATCTAACTATAGATCTAGTTATCTATCCATTCACCTATCTATCCATCAAACTATCTAGCTCTCTCTCTAATTATCTAGTATCTATTTATCTATCAACTTATCTATCTACCTATTGATCTAATATCTATCTAGCTACCTATTTATCTATCTATCTATATATCTATCTAAATATCAGTCTATCAAACTATCTATCTATCTATCAATAGTTATATCTATCTAACTATTATTCATCTCTAAATATCTATAACCCTCTCACACTCGCTACCAATGCCCTGCTGCGAATGCTAGCTGCTACTGCGCTGCCTTGCCTGGCTGCTATTGCTGCTGCTGGTGCTTCGCATTGCTGCTGCTACTGCTCTTTGCTGCTGCTGCTGCAGCTTAGTGCAGCAGCATGCTGCTGCTGCTGTTCCAGTTCAGCTGGGCACCCCCCCTCTCTCTAACACACACACACACACTCTTATATACATACACATATATATATATCACTATATATATATATATACATACATATATATACATATATATAACTCTATAGATATATATATACACACTAACTTATATATATCTAACACACACACACTCAACACATAACAACACACACACACACATATAAGCACACACATATATCTATATATATCTATACCTATACACACTCACACACTCAAACACAAATATATATATCTATATATCCTCACTCACACTCACACACCCTCACACATCTACATATATATATATACACATAGGCATATACATACACAAGCACATAGATATAAATACACACATATATATATAAATATATATACCTAAACACACATACATATAAATATATACATATATATATATATATATATATATATATATATATATATATATATAGACACATATACACTAACACAACACAACACAACACACAACAACACACAAACAACACGCCCAACGACCCCGACACTCACCAACACCCTAAAATATATATAATATAACTCAAAAACTCTAGCACACACTACCCGATACTAACCCAACGCGCGTACAAGCCCGAAACGAGGAAACCAAGTCGAAATGGCCGTTCGGTCATTTCGACGAACACGCGGTGCGCGGTTCGGAAAACCTCCTGAAACGCACACCAAACGAACTCAGAATCGGCCCAAAATTTACCCACGCGCTCTACACGATGTCTAGATCCTAGAAAATGTGCTCCCGCATCGATTCTAGGTCCGTGGCGGAAACGCACACGCACTTAGAATCGGCGACGACGAAAAGCCCCAATTTCGCCCGAAACGCCCGTTTCTCTGCGACGCGGCTTCCCGTGTCCGAACGGAGACACGCACTCACCCTCAAGACACCCGACTACGTCTACCTAGGTCCGTCTAACCTAGGGCATCACCCAAAATTGGGCCAAATTCGGATTTCACCCGAAATTGACACAAAACCTAGTGTCAAAGTCTCCAAACACTACCCAACTAGTTCCAACTTCCTCCTACGGGTAGGCTTAGGGTCTAGGAAGGTTCTACAACACTAATTACACTACACAAAAATAATTAGGAAGGGGAAAGTTAGGTTTTACCTCTTGGGAGTTGGAATCCCAAGGCCAAAGTCTCACAACCCCTAGAAATCACCTCCCTCAAGCTCCAAGCCACCAAATCTAGCTCCCACACTAGATCTAAGCTCCTCACACCTAGGTTAGGGAAAATGCAAGGTTAGGGCTAGCATAAAGAACAAGGAATGGAAGAAAGAAGGAAGAAAAAGGAAGAGGAACTTACTTTGAAGAAGAAGGAAGAAGAAAGAAGAAGTGGAGAAGAAGAAGAAGTGAAGAAGAAGAGTGGGGAAGAAGAGGGCTGCTGGTTCCACGGTCTGGGAGGGGTAGGTAGGGGCCGGCCACCTAATTAAAGGGGTTACACAAGTTCCAAATTCCCAAAACGCCCCTACTTGACTTGGTTTCGGGTTCCGGGTTCCAAAAGCACTCAAACTAACTCCAAATCTCTCCCACTAACCTTCTAAAATATAAAATAATAAATCTAAGCCCCAAAATAATCCTCACAAGGGTGTGGGCTGGGTCGGACATGGGTCCACTAGGGTCTGACATTGGTCCAGGCTAGCCAAAATCCTAAAACAATCAATATAAAAATAATACAATCAATAATTAATTATAAATACAATTAATTAAAAATAATGCACAATTAACTAAATTAAAAATAAAAAAAATACCCGACTTTGGAAATGGGGTGGTGACAGGTATTCATTACCTTATAATGAATCCTATAGATTATTGCTATAGTTTCAAATCCAAGTAAAAAGTTGTAACCATTGGTTTTCAAATTTAAAGTTACAGATTCATATAAATGACTATCTGTCATTGACAGAGTTAGATTAGGATAAACATTAAAATAGACTGGGCCATGACAGAGACTAGTCTGCATAACTTCCATTAGGGACTGGCTCCAATCTAAACATCTAGCATCTCTAAGAGATGTCATTATTGATGCATTTAGCCCTGGTAAAGTTAAAGGTTTAAATACAACTTGTATTAATCTAATATGGACATAATTATAGGTATCCCGAACATGCCCAATGTCCTCCTCGCTTATAAGTTTAAAGGAATGGGACAGATAGATTCAGAAGAAAGAAAAAATAATTTTCTACAAAAATAGATTTATTTATTACCCATAAATGGTATATTAAAATAAATGTAATCATTAATAATAAGTATTATATAACTAATTTGATTGTACTTGTTGATAGTGGTGCAGACCTTAATTGTGTCAAGGAAGGAGTCGTTCCAATCAAATATTGTGAACAAACTACTCAGACACTTAGTGCTGCTAATAATAAAGCACTAACTACCCCTTACAAAATTACTGATGTAAATATTTGTAAGGATGATGTTTGTATTCCTGTACATCTAATAGTTGTAAAGAAAATATCTCAGCATGTTATTCTGAGAACTCCTTTCCTAGAAAAACTCATGCCTATTAATGAGATAACTAAAGATGGAATTACTACATGTTATAAAGGTAAAAGAATAACTTTTGAATTTATAACAAATCCAATTGTTAAAATTCTTAATGAAGTTAATCTGAAAGAAAATCAAATTAATTTCTTAAAAGAAGAACTTGCTCAGGTTACTATAACCCAGCAATTAAAATAATTGGAAATCCAAACAAAAATTAAACAAGTCGAAGAAGACTTTAAGCTACACACTTGTAGTAATATTCCTAATGCTTTCTGGGATAGGAAACAACATATAGTTTCCCTTCCTTATGAATAATCCTTTAATGAAAAGGATATTCCGACAAAGTCAAGACCTTGTCAAATGAATCAAGAATATCTTGAATTATGTAAAAAAGAAATCCAAGATTTATTGGATAAGAAATTAATTCACAAGTCTTACTCCCCATGGAGCTGCACATCATTCTATGTTAATAATAATGCTGAAAAAGAAAGAGGTGTGCCTAGACTTGTTATTAATTATAAACCTCTAAATAAGGTTTTAAAATGGATTGGATATCCAATTCCTAATAAAAGGGATCTACTTAATAGAGTAGCTAAAGTAAGGATATATTCCAAATTTGACCTGAAATCAGGTTATTGGCAAATACAAACAAATGAAAAGGATCGGTATAAGACTGCGTTTACTGTTCCTTTCGGCCATTACGAATGGAATGTTATGCCATTCGGTCTGAAGAATGCACCTTCAGAATTCTAAAATATTATGAATGAAATATTCATTCAACACTCAAGTTTTATATTATTATATATTGATGATATATTAGTCTTATCTAATACAATAGAAGAACACTTTAAACACCTTAATGTGTTTAAACAGTTAGCCATAAAAAATGGCTTAGTAATTTCTGCCCCAAAAATGTAACTTTTTCAACAAGAAATAAGATTTTTGGGACATAATATTGTGAATAACACAATAATTCTAATTGATAGAAGTATTGAATTTGCTTCTAAATTTTCTGATAAAATTAATGATAATAAGCAGTTACAGCAATTTCTCGGTACATTAAATTATGTATCTGAATTTTATAAGAATATCGTTGCTGATACAAAGATTTTGTATCAAAGATTAAAGAAAAATCCTACTCCTTGGACTAATACTCATACTGAAGCAGTAAAAATAATAAAACAAAAGGTTAAAATTTTACCTTGTTTACATTTAGCCAATGCTGAATAGTTTAAAATAGTAGAAACTGATGCTAGTGATATTGGTTATGGGGGTATACTAAAATAATTAAACCCTAACACCAATAAAGAAGTATTAGTAAGATATCATTCAGGAAAATAGAATGATACTCAAATTAAATATTCAACTATTAAGAAAGAAATTCTTTCTATTATCCAATGTATCCATAAATTTCAAGATAATTTACTTAATAAGAATTTTTTATTAAGAATTGATTGTAGCTCGGCTAAGACTGTCTTAGAAAAAGATGTTAAAAATTTAGCATCTAAGCAAATATTTGCTCGATGGCAAGCAGAATTAGCCATATTTGATTTTGATATTGAATATATTAAAGGAACTAAAAATTTACTTCCTGATTTTTTGACTCGTGAATTTTTGCAGGACAATGAGCAGACGAGACAAAGGGAAGCAGAATTAGACCCATAAATTCAGGATCCAATGAGTTGAAGTAACAGTCATCCAAGAAAATTGTTCTTGGAAAAGGAAAAACCTCTAATAGAGGTATTCAGATTCAAGATATTGAAGAAGCCAATGTTTCTTCTTATAAGCAAGCAGTTGAGGTTGAAACAATTTTTACCCAGAATAATCATACAAAATAAATACTTCAACTGGAGAAATCTGACATCCCAATGATGGATGATCCATGGAAATTAAAAGAAAAATACCTGGAAAATAATATATTTCCAGTAGAAGGTAAAGACAGAAATGTCTATGAAGGAATTTTGTTGACAACCAAATTGGTTGAAATTGAACATTTTTACCAGAAGACAAATGATGTCAAAAGTGATGTAAATAACAGTAAAATAATTATACGTCACATTATTACTCCTCAATCATGGGGACTTCATCCGAATAGAACTAAATTATTAGTTCATAAAGATAAACATATCAATATGCCTTATTCCTACTGGAATTACATTGAGACATTTACCAAGGTATTTTATTTTGACAATAGTAAGCAAAAACACTCTTGGTTTATTCGAATTTGTCCTGAGATCCTTAAGCAGGACATCCCTGTTTGGTTTATCCGATGGTGGTTACAATTTGGAGCTACACTGAAAATCCTCCCACCATCCTTGCGAGAATTATTTACAACCTGGACTCACTCATATCCTCTCTGTCAGAATGCTGAACAACTTTTGGAGGGGGAGAGTACTATGTATTTCTTTATCCATTTTGAAATCCCATATATCTTAAATAGATAATTAAATATGAATTTATTCATCTTAATTTTCCTGTTTTAGTCAGAATTTTTTTGATTAAATGGTGGAATTGATTGGATGAAAAAGAAAAGTACAAACTATACAAAAATCTATCAAATAAAATGAGATCCTTGTTGAGGCCAAACTTAAGAAGGAAATAATTGAGGATAGTCCTTTGAAGAAGCTGAAGGAGTCGTTAAGAAGACGAAATCCTCGAATTATCGAGGAAGAATTGAAAAAGAAATGTCTTCAATATATGCAAACTCAATTCGACTCAATCTTCGAGACAGATAGTATGCTTGTTAGTTCTACTAAATCAGAACAAAATGAAGAAGACTCAGAAACTTTTTTCAAGAGAATGCATAAAAGAGTCACTACTCAAGAGTCGGATGATGACAGTGATGATGCAAGCATGCACTAATTAGGTACTGTCGCCAAAATACAGGTGGCAACTACTGTTCACTTTACTTTACCTAAAAAAAATCTCTTTAAATGATGGCCGACAATGGTGGCCCCTATTTACTTTGCTTTTGGCATGGATGCTGGTACGTGTTAATAATGGAGATAAAGTAAAAGTGACGTTGATGTGCACTCACCTCGGCGACGATAAGAACGAATCTTCGATAACCTGCTACTGTCAGTTCACCCTACCTGCAGCTGCCGGTTACTCAATCTTCCAATGAGGACATTCTATGTTATAAATAGAGGACTCGACCTCTCAACTATGTACATTATTTTCTGAAGTTTGAGTGTTTTGTGTGCTTTGTACTGAGTGTAGTTTGTATTACTACTATCTTCAATAAAATTCTGCACAAGCGTTTGACTTCTCATCCTCTGTATAAAAGTCCTTTTCCTGGTTTCTATTTTTGGTATCAGAGCCATGTTTATGGCTCAAGGCTGAGGTAATTCTACTTCCTCACAAGCATGTAAATTTATAGCTTAGTTATTGTGTTTAAGTTATTTCTCGGTTATGGTTATTATTATTGTTAAAGCTGTTGCTTTAGTTAACTATGATAGATCTAGGATTTGTCGAAGCGATGTATCTTCTACCTAGTGGGATGGCATCAAAGTCGCGTAGGCTTGTTATGCCGAGAGGGTAGTTGATGGCATAAATCGTTGACAGCCGTGCTAGGTCTTTACTATCGTTAAATATGTCTAGAACTTCTGGAGTAGTTAACTAGGACAATAGAGTTTCCATAATAATTCCTATTAACAATTTTATAACCTAATCATAATAACTAGCTATATTGCATGTAAGTGAAGGAAGTAGAACATCATCATGCTAATGAGCAAAGAGTTAGCAATAGGCTTTAATAAGAAAGCCCCTACTAAGGAAAAATCTATCAAGAATGCTCAGAATATTGAGTATCCCTCTGAATTATAGGAACTAAACAAATGGACAATTCCAAAGGTAAAGCCAAAAGAAATTTACTAAATTGCTACTTTTGACTTTAAATCATCTATTTCTATTAAAACAATGAAAAGAACTATTTCTGTGAATAATACAGAACATTCCTTTAAACTTATAAGTGTTTGACTTCTCATCCTCTGTATATAAACACTCATATATATATATATATATATATATATATATAAACACTTAGGCACATAGCTATATATATACTTAGCTATAAATACTCACCTATACAATATATACAAATACACACTCATATACATATATATGCCATATAGTATATCATACATATATATATATACAAGCACACATAAAATTGATGGCATTAAAATAAATACGTGGAGTGCACCGCACCCGTATCACATTCGTTCTATGGTACGCTTGCGATACAGTGCCACCACACAACCAAACGTATACCGAAAGACACGAGCTAGTCTAGAATACTAATTATAAATAATACAAATAATAATTTAAAGCAACTATGTGTCCATGTCAAGAAGTGATATGGACAAATTCCCTTGTGGGAGAAAAAACCCCCAAGAATAATCCGTATCGCCATATTAACTAGATACGGCCTATACGTATCCAATTGTGGATACGACACTAGTCACAAATAATCATATATATGTCAATTTGATCTATTTGACCAATTGACAAACACCACATGTGCCAATCTCGAAATTCCTCCAAAATTGACACAAAACACACATAACTTCCTCCATAGGCCTCCTATGAACCTAATTTTAATTCCTATGGGTAGCCTATGCATGTGGGATAGTTTCTCATGGTTAAATCTTATATTTATAGTCTACTAAAAGAGAAAAAACTAAAATGTACCTATTGGGAGATAGATTTCCAATGAAAATCTCTAAATAAAGAATGTAGCATCTTCCTTATAAATCTTGGCCTCCTCCTTGTAGATCCTTGCTTTCGTCTTGTAGATCCTTGTTGTAGTAGACTTCAATGAAGAATAGGAAAGAAAATTAGGAAGAAATTTATGATAGAAAGTTGAGGGAATGAAAAAATTGGAAAGAAAAAAATTATAGATCTAATGCAAATGTCAAATGAGAAGAGACTCTCTCTCTCATCCCTCCTAATGTGGCCGGCCCTAGCCCCTCTCCCAAAAAATTTGGAATATCCAATTTACCCCTTGGGGCCTCTCATGAAGAAATTAATTAAAAGGGAAGGTTGTAGTCTATTGGTTTCACTAATTAATTCATCCTCCTACAGAATGGGCTTAATTATTGGGCTCAATCTAAACTAAAAATAAATATTGGGTTCATGCATCTAAATTAACTAGTTAGGTCCGCTACATAAGTCCAAAAATAAATACTACATCTAACAATCAATAATTAATACAACAAAATTAATTACACATGCACAATATTTAAGATAATAAATCCTAAAAAAAATACCCGTGTCAATTATCAAACTACCCTTGATTGAAAAAGTGAGGGTGACAAACCTACCCACCTTAGAAAAATTTTATCCTCAAAATTAAGGAATAAACTAACTACTAAAAGCAATCAATACAATGCAAGAAAGAATTATACCTCACGGCTCGAACAAATATGGATATCGCTCGCGCATCTCAGTCACTCGCTCCCAGGTACTCTCTTCTGGTGAGTGATGCCTTCAGACGACTCGAACCAAAGGAATCGTCTGGTTCCTCAGCACCTTCTCTCTCCGATCCAAAATCTCAACTGGCTGCTCTGGATAGCTAAGAGTAGGGCCCACCTCTATCTCCGAGTGATCCCATACATGACTAGGATCTGCTACGTACCGTCTCAGCTGTGACACATGAAACATATTGTACAGTCCCTCCAATATAGGTGGTAAGTCTAGTCTCTATGCAACTGCACTGACCCTCTCAAGAATATTGAAAGGTCTGATGAATCGCGGACAAAGCTTTCCGCCTTCATCAAAATGAATCATGCCACGTGTCAGAAAAATTCTCAAGAAAACTAGACCGCCAACCTAGCACGAAATACAACCTTAGAACTCTAACAAAACAACAAAAACAAGCAATGCAAAACAAAACAAAAAATCTATAACACAAACTCCAAAGGTCTCTGGTGGTTATCGGCCCAATGCCGTTGTCTATCCTGCGCCAGTCGAAGTCTATCCCTGATGAGCTTCACCTTCTCAGCTGCATCCACTACCATCTCTGGTCCCAATAAAGCTCTCTCACCAATATCATCCCATGATAACGGAGTGTGATATCTCTGACCATACAATACCTCAAATGGTGATATCTCGATACTGGCTTGTTAGTTGTTGTTGAAAACTCTACCAAGTGAAGATGATCCTCCCAAGAGCCTCTAAGATCCAAAACACAGGTGCGTAGCATCTCCTCAAGAGTCTGAATAGTCCTCTTCGACTGCCCGTCTGTTTGAGGGTGAGATGTGGTACTGAACTTGAGCTTAGTGCCCAAGCTAGCCTGCAAACCCCTCCAGAAGTAGGACGTGAAGCGACTATCCCGATCCGAGACTACGTGTCACCCCCATATTTCAGATTAGGGGTATTTTATCTTTTCATAATTAATGTGTAAATGATTGCATGATAATTAATTATATTTAAATTACTGTGATTTTATTTGATTGTTGTACCTTACCGTTGCTTCGATAATTAGAGCATTACACTAGCCATTGTCTTCTAATAGATTTTACACCCTTGTCCTAGACGTGCTAGACTGTTATTTTGATCTTTGTGTGACTCATAACTAAGTCTTGTTGTGGTTCATTTTAGTCGCACAACATTCGTCGCAACTGATTGTATTTAATTCTATATAAATCAAACTTGTATCCTTGTGCGTTCCAATCGAAATTGGAGACACAATCTTGACCCATTTCGAGCAACCCAAATTAGGGTAATATTCTATTCTGAGTCTACTTCATTCATGACACTTGTGTCCTGCTTAATTTCAGTTCCATGTACTTCTAATTAATTTTAGAAAACCGTTTACATTTATTTTAATTAAATTAAATCATAAACCTCACTTTGTGCAATTTTCCAATTATTGAGCACTTTTGTGCAAAAGTGTATTAAGGTATCCACCCCGTTGGACACGATACGTAAATAACCCATTTCTCCTTCATGTGTATTTTTCCATAATTTTCGGGAGTGTGCAATGCAACATCAACCTCCTTGAACCATGGCCCTCCAAACCTTGAACCAATGCATCATAGCTATTCATTTTAATTTATTTGAATCATAACCCTTGAAATACCTACATGAGAAGACCCTTTTCCCAAGGGGTTGACCAAAGTCAAACTTTTCTAGGTCAAACCAACCCCCCTTTATATATAAACTTATTTTCTTTTCTTTCTATTCCCTAAACCTAATACCAGCCGACCACCCCCTTCCCTATTCATCTCCTTCTTTCCGCCATTCCACAAGAGCTCGCCGGAGATTAGCCTCGTCAACCCGCTGCACCAGAAGCCCGACGCCATCCCGCTGTCCCCGACTTCGTCCCTGTCAACGATGACCCACCGGAACATGAATGACCCCTCCCCCGCGTCGATATCCCTCGACGACTCGATGAACCGCTGTTGAAGACGAGCACCACCACACGACGCTGCACCGAGCTGTTGTCCACGCCTGCACTCGACCGGACCGACGACGACCCGCCACACCTGAGCACGCGATGCCTGCTTGACTGAGAAGCCGCAGCCGCTGCGACTCAAGGCCCCGCCTATCCTCGACCACGTCGACCCTCCAGACCGTTCACCTGAACATTGTGAACCTCGTCGAGCCATCCCGTAAACCGGACCCACGACACGCCTGACTGAACGCAGAACTCGCCGGAGACGCTTCCAACCGCCGAATTCTTTGACACAGCAGCAGTAGGAGCAATCGAGCACCCCCTTCGCGACGACCTCGACACGCACGTCTCGTCCCACGTATCCAGGTTCGAGTTCCCTCTTGCGTACATGTATACATACGTGCATATACGTATTTTATCATCGTATTGCATACGTATTTAGCCGTGGTGTATTTAGTATATAATGGTATATTGGTATATAATTGGTATGTACGTATTGGCATACGTATTAGTATATGTTTAAATATATATTAGTATATATATATATATATATATATATATATATATATATATATAGTATAATTCTCAATTAGTATATATACATACGCATATGTATCGTACATGTATCCCTAATACATGTTTTATATATTTATATGTACATAGTATAAATTCTATTAAGTATGTATATACATATATCTATTATATGTGTAATTAATTAGTATTATTGTATATGTTAGTTCATAATATGTATTATATGTCTATGTACTAGATGACCCGAGTGTAACCATGGATACCCCATAGTTACGTTGGCCTGTGACCATGTAACATGTTAGCAGACTGCCATATGTACACCGATGTACTGGCAAGACCGTATCATTGACTGTCTGTTATTCACAGCAACTACAGACGTGACACCCCTAGCATAGTCTCTGAGATCATTGTATTTTGATTGTGTGTGTTAGTGTAATGTCTGATGCAATATTGTATTATATGATATGTCTATAGGACTGTTGGATCATTCAGACGATACTTTGGAACCAGGACATTGGTATTGCCAGCTAAGGACCACAGGCGAGTACATTCTCTGACAGTTTCCATTATGTTGATTATCACTATAATTCTAGCTGTATAGCATACATGACTCTGACACTGTTGTTTACACGAGTTGGAATTATCGAGACCTGTCACGAGGAGTCGTGACTTGGAATCCATCGTGCTAGCTGGGGAAACGGGGAAATATTAGTAGCTTATGTGATCATACCCAAACTTTACATGAATCATAGCTCACCCATACCTCACGTCGGTGCAGCCTGACCATTACATGACTCATAGCCTGTTATGTATGATTAGCCTGACTATTGCTTGCATCATAGCTATCCGGATGGTTAGTCTGACCATACATGAATCATAGCTAGTCATACATAGCAAGCCTGATCAGTCCCAAGCCGATCACATGATATGCTGATGTTTCATACACTTAGTTAGATGTTCTTGACATGTATCTCTAGTATATTGATATAGCATCTCTACATGTTCTAGTTATTGTTCTAGTACTCATTATATTCTGGATCATTGTTCTAACATGCACTTATATTTCTATTTCATTGCTAGATGTACATTGATGATGATACATGCTCTAGTACTTCATTATTCCAGTATTTCTATTCCAGTATATTCATGCTCGTCAGTATTTCTTATTGCCAGTATTCATATCTGTCTGGTATTTCTTTACACTATGTTATAGTTTTTGTCAATATATGTGGAACTGCTGTTAGTGCTTGTACTTCGTTCCAATCTTGACTGGATATTTTTTCCAGAAGATCTTGAGGATTTCTGTACTACACACTATGAACCGGATATAGATGCAGACTACATACCACAGATTTTAGAGGAGACTATTCTTTTAGAGGAACATTACCTGTAGCTATCTAGGCAGTATTTATCTTATGCACTGAGACTTATTTGAGGTTATTGAGTTTATGTTAAACTTATTCTTAGTTATGTTGAGACTTGTGGAAACTTTATGTTGGACAGCTAAATTATGGTTTATCTTTATTTTGAGACATTGTATTTGACTATGTCTTTCTTCATATCTCTTATCGTGCCTTATACTTCTATAGTTGTTGTGATTGAGTTTATATTATGAGATATTGTGAGATGTATATTATCCTCCTTATGGAGATTGATATCATTGACAGGTATTTAGTTATATAATATTTATTATGACCTAGACAACGTTCTACCGCCGATGCTGCGGCGTAGGCTGGACGTACCCATGACTCATGCCCCTATTTCGGGTGCGGGTCGTGACATATTTTTAGTGGTGGCCCATGCAGGTCAAGCATTGCAAATTTTGCGATATCATGATAGTGCGACAACTTAGTTGTACTGCTACGAGCCTGCGATAGGATATAGGAAATAGGATTTAGGATGAGATTATGCTCAATCACAATAGAAAAATTCTGATCTTCACAATGCTATTCTAATTGATTGCTTCCTTTATAATTTTACTGTCCTTCCTTGATAATATCGTATCTATCACCTTAATTAATTCTTTTCGATCTGTCTTCAGGATATCGCCGAATACTAGATCTCTGAGAGTGGAAGCATCAATTTCAGAGGGGTCTACCACCTCTCGACCTGACGAACAGATACCTGGAGTTCCTCCTATATCTTCTATTAATGTGGGAGTATCTGCAGATAACGGGATTCCTACTCCACCTATTCAGAGGATTGCCCCAGCTATAACGGACAACCTTCTACCACCACCGACACCGATTCCCGGAGCTATGCCCACTGACGGGGCGCAGATATTCGCACTGATCCAGGGCATGCTAGAGGCCCAGAGAGTAACAGCAGAAGCTCAACGTGTTTAAGCTGAAGCCCAGAGAGTGCAAGCAAAGGCGCACCAGGCGCAGACAGAACTGATGAGAGAGAGCATGGAGAACGCTCATCAGGTAGCTCTCCAGGCTGTGGAGAGAGTAGCACGACAACCGCAGCATCCTGGCCAGCAACAACAGAGGCCAAGTACCATAGTGGACTTTAAGAGGATGATACCTCGAGAGTTCAAGGGCACAGAAGGAATAATCTATGCTGACGACTGGTTAGAGGACATAGAGAGAAACTTGCATTTGGCACAGATTCCGTAGATTCTTCAGATCGAGGCCGCTGGCAGTCAGATGTTTATCGTACAGAACCGAGACTCGCTATTAAAGGACTTACTTGAGAGGACTTTAAGGAGCTCTTCAAAGAGAAATTCTTTTCTGACGTGGCTTTGGGAGCATTGGAAAGTCAGTTCCATGACTTAGTCCAAGGAAGCATATCAGTCGACGAATATGCCGCAGATTTTTGTTGATTGAGTCAATTTGCGCCATCGATGATTCGAGACCCAGGAGACAGAGCACGAAAATTCAGAAAGGGATTGACTAGAGAGATTAAGTCTCATACTTCGGGACGACACACCGCTACATTTGAGGATATTCTGATGGATGCCCAGATTGCCAAAGATGACTTGGACCTCGGGCCCAAGAGAGGACACAACATTTTTGGAGGAGCAAGTGGTAACACAGGGTAGGCCAAGCGCCCACACTTTCAACAAAAACAACAACAGAGGCCGTACCAGCAGCAGCACCAGCAACAGCACCAGCAACAGGCACCAGTTTGAGGACACATCCAGCATTAGCAACCACAGAGACAGAATCAGCCCGTTGCCCAGTGCGCGTATTGCGGAAAGATAGGACATACTAGGGAGAACTGCAGGAAGAGGTTGGGTACTTGCTTGTCATGTGGATCGTCAGCATATCAGCTGAGGGACTGCCCAGCTATTCAGACTCGCCAGGGAGGAGGAGCAGCTCAGAGAGGACCAGCCAAAGTACCTACTATACCAGGAGGCCAGGAGAGAGGACCTCCACTTCCACCACAATAATGGAGGTTTGATCAGCACCAGCAGAAGCAGAGAGGAGCACCACAGGGACGAGCTTACGCCATAACTACTGAGGAGGCCGAGCCAGCCGGAGACGTGATTTCAGGTTCAGTTTCGCTCAATTCTATTCCAGCACTTGCATTATTTGATTCTGGCGCTTTCCATAGTTTTGTATATGTATCTCATGCCCTTAAGTATTGTTTAGAAATGGAACCATTAGATAAAACTTGCAAGATCATGACAGGAGGAGGCATTATCCTAGTCCGTGATTATTGCAAGGATCGGAGAGTGTCATTGGAAGGCAGAGAGTTGAGCGTGAGTTTACTCGTCATGCCACTTCCGGGATACGATATTATACTCGAAATAGACTGGCTGAGTAAACACCATGCTTCTATAGATTGTCACGGAGGTAGAGTATTATTTCAACCACCAGGAGAGCCAGAGTTTGAGATCACCAGAGGAGCAGAGGAGCGGAGCAGAGGCACTTTTTGCGGAGCTAGGAAGGAAGAAGAGGAGTTACCACATCTACTGATAGCGGAGTTCCTGGATGTATTTCCAGAGGAGTTGCCAGGTTTGCCGCCAGACAGAGACGTTGAATTCTCTATAGACTTGATACCAGGAGCAGAGCCTATTTCGCAATATGTCTATAGAGTCAACAACAACGAGTTGGTAGAACTGAAGAAGCAAGTTAAGGAGTTACAGGACAAAGGTTTCATTAGATCTAGTTCATCGCCATGGAGAGCTTCGGTATTATTCGTACCAAATAAGGACGGTACGGTACGCATGTGTATCGATTATAGAGCTCTAAACAACCTCACTATCAAGAAAAAATATCCGGCCGAGGATAGATGATCTTTTCGATCAGTTGAGCGGAACAAAGGTATTTTCAAAGATAGACTTGAGGTCAGGCTTCCACCAGGTGAAGGTAAAGAGAGAAGACATACCGAAGATAGCCGTTTGGAATAGATATGGCCAGTTTGAATTCACAGTAATACCGTTTGGTTTAACCAATGCACCAGCAGTATTCATGAACTTGATGAACAAGGTATTCCACCAGTACCTTGACAAGTTCGTAGTAGTGTTTATTGACGACATTCTAATATATTCGAAGATCCTAGAAGAGCACGAAGAACACCTGAGGATGGTCTTAGAGACTCTCTGGAGAGAGGAGTTGTACGAAAAGCTTTCAAAGTGTGAGTTCTTCCTTGATAAGGTTAAATTTCTTGGACATATGGTGACGGGTAACGGAATCTCACTTAACCCAAAGAAGATAGAAGCAGTGGAGTCATGGGCTACCCCCAGTTCGGTAGCTGAGATCAGGAGTTTTCTCGGACTAGCAGGATACTACAGAAGATTTGTATAAGACTTCTCCAAGATTGTAGAGCCAATGACTAGGATGACCAAGAAAGATGTGGAATTTGTCTGGACAAAAGAATATCAAGCCGCATTTGATGAGCTGAAGAAGAGATTGACGACAATGCCAGTTTTGACATTGCCATCAGGGACAGGTGGATTCACTATCTACAGTGATGCTTCAGGAAAAGGTTTGGGATGCGTTCTTCAGCAGCATGGAAAAGTAATTGCCTATGCTTCAAGACAATTATGCCCTCATGAAAAGAACTACCCCACTCACGATTTGGAGTTAGCAGCAGTTATCTTTGCCCTAAAGCTGTGGAAACACTATCTGTACGTAGAGCGTATGGAAATCTTCACAGACCATAAGAGCTTGAAGTACGTATTTACATAGAAGGAGCTGAACATGAGGCAGAGAAGGTGGTTAGAATTGATGAAAAACTTTGATATCTTATTACAGTACCATCCAGGAAAGGCCAACATAGTCGACGATGCCTTGAGCAGGTATCTAATGGCTATGTGCTTGACTTCAGATAGACATTTATTAGCTGATCTTGAGAGTTTGGGAATTGAAGTACTAGTTCCAGGAGTTGAGATTCAGATGTGGGGATTGCAGATACAATCAGAGCTGATAGACAGAATTAGAGCTGCACAGTATGATGATGAGACTCTAAGGAATATCAGGGCACAAGTTCGGACAGGATTGATAGACGACTTCACTATTGTGGATGATGGATCTTTACAGCATGGCACGAGGATGTGTGTGACAAGTGGAGAGCTACGCGAAGTGGTTTTGCAGAAGGCACATCGCTCTCAGTACTCGATACATCTCAGAGCCAACAAGATTTATCAAGATTTGAGGAAACATGTATGGTGGTATGGTATGAAGCGCGAGGTAGCACGCTTTATATCTCGATGTTAGTGTGCCAGCAGGTAAAAGCAGATCGACAGAGGCCATGAGGATTGCTTCAACCTTTACCCATTCCAGAATGGAAGTGGGAGCACGTGACTATGGACTTCGTTTCAGGACTTCCACATTCTCCAGGAGGAAATGACGCAATTTGGGTCATCGTGGATAGGTTGACCAAATCAGCCCACTTCTTACCTTTCAAAGTGGGTACATCGACAAAGAAGCTAGCAGAGATGTACGTACAGCAGATTGTCAGATTATATGGAGTTTCTGTGAGTATCGTCTCAGATTGGGATAGTCGTTTCACTTCCCATTTCTGGAGGAGTCTGCTGGCTAGCTTGGTCACTCAGCTCAAGTTCAGTACCGCGTATCACCCCTAGATAGACGGGTAGTCTGAAAGGACTATTCAAACTCTTGAAGATATGCTACGCACTTACGTTTTGGATCTCGGAGGTTCTTGGGAGGATCATCTACACCTAGTAGAGTTTGCTTACAACAACAGCTACCAGGCCAGCATTGAGATATCACCATTCGAGGCTTTATATGGACGAAGATGTCGTACACCGCTATCTTGGGATGATATTGGAGAGAGAGCTTTGTTAGGACCAGAAATGGTCGTGGATGCAGCAGAAAAGGAGAAACTTATCAGAGGCAGACTGCGAGTGGTGCAGGACAGACAGCGGCATTGGGCCGATAGCCACCGTAGACCCCTAGAGTTTCAGGTATAGGTTTTATTTTTATTTGGTTTTTGATTATTTGTTTTAGATTGCGTGTTAAGATTATTTGTTCTAGGTTGGTGATTTGGTATTCCTACGGATTTCTCCGACACGGGGCACGATTCATTTTGGTAAAGGCAGAAAGCTTAGTCAACGATACATCGGGCCCTTCAGTATTCTTGTAAGGGTCGGTACAGTGGCCTATAGACATGACTTGCCACCTGCTCTAGATGGAGTGTATGACGTGTTCCACGTGTCGCAGCTGAGAAGGTATGTGGCAGATCCTAGTCACTGTCACTATCACATTCTAAAAACAGGGGTATTTTTGACTTTTTATATATTATTAATATTGTGGTAGTTATTTTAAACGATTGCATGATATGTGTATTTAATTTAGATAATTATATGAGATGTGTATTTATATATATATTATATATATACAGTGTTCATTAATGTTTGAGCTGGTAGACTTGACCTAGAAGCCCACTAGATGAACACCTGACCGAATTATAGGGTTATGTATTTAATTTGTATTATTTAGGATTTAATTATTGGAGGTAGTAATTGATTAACGTAATTTTATTTAATTGTTGCGCCTTACCGTTGCTTCGATATTTGGAGCGCTACCCTAGCTTTTGCCTTCCAACAAATTTCACAACCTTGCCCTAGACGTGCCCGCCTTCTATTCGGACCTTTTGTAACTCTTAATTATGCTCTCTTGTGCTTCATTTTAGCCGCACAATATTTATCGCGGACGCTTATTTAATTTCTAAATAAAATCAAACTTTGTATCGTTGTGCCTTCCAATCGGAATTGGACACAATCTCAACCCATTCTCGTGCAACCCAAATTAGGGTAATATTCTGTTCTGAGTCTTCTTCACTAATTATATTTGTGTCCCAACCTAATTTTGGCCCCATGTACTCCTAATTAATTTTAGAACACCGCTTGCATTTATTTCTAATTAAATTGGGGATACCAACTTTGACTAATCCCATTTTAATCCAATTTAATTCAAGTACCCCATCAATTAAGCCCATAAAAAACACACAATACCCCCTCACCCTACAAAATACCAAACACCAATTTTCCCACAATTTTTCCATTATTTCATTTGTTTGTGAAATTACCCAAACTTAAGGGGCTAAATTGCAAATATTGCAACATGTGGCACCCCCTCATTAGTCAAGGCCAAATTGAGAGACCACCCTCTTCTTTGACCGTAGTCAACTTTCTCCTCCCCTTTCTTTGCATGAAGAAACCCATCTCTTCATGTAAAATCCTCACCCCTCATTTGAAATGGAAACATCACCACCCTCCATTCAACACACCCCTTCCTATAAAATGTCACATCACCTCACTCTTCCCAACCATGCCCTAATCCCCAAACCTAGGAAAGCCCT
This sequence comes from Iris macrosiphon, assembly GCA_036927795.1. Taxonomy (NCBI): domain Eukaryota; kingdom Viridiplantae; phylum Streptophyta; class Magnoliopsida; order Asparagales; family Iridaceae; genus Iris; species Iris macrosiphon. The sequence continues at coordinate 45,156,868 of JAYESA010000013.1, forward strand.
CATATCCTCCTCCTCACTCAACCGTAGCATTTCCTTTTTTTTTCCTTTCTCTTCTTCTTCCTTCTTCTTCTTCCTCTTCACATATTTTTGGTTTAAAACAACCAACTCCACTTCACCTCCTTCCTTTCACCCGAGCCACCCGGCCGGCCCCTTACCCCGGCCAACTGCCCCGGTCAACCATTCCTTCAACCCCGGCCAAGCCCGGCCACTGATCCAGTCTCCGGCACCATCACCTGAACCAACCACCACCACCATCATCATCAGAACCAGTCATCATCACCATCTCCATTACCATCACCTGACTCCGACCCCGGCGAGCATCTCCCTCCATCGAGCCCGACCCGCCGGAGCTCGAGAGGCAACTCCATCTTCCCCGGTGTGATCCTCTCATGCTCATCCTCCTCTGGCCATTACCTCCGGCCACGAACAACTCCCCGACACCGCTGAAACCATCTGCCCCGACATCAACCACCCTCTGCCTACTCCTTACACAACCACCTCCCGCCATTATCGGCTTCGCCACCACACTCGTCGAGCGGATCCCCGACCACCTCTACCATCACTACCACCTCATCCTTTTCTCCTCCCTGCATCCCCCGGCACCACCACCATCAGAACCATCACCACCACCCTTAAGTTCGGCCAGCTTCCTCTCCGGCTGCACACGACCACCACCACCAACAGTTCATCCCGGCCGACCCAGCACCACCTTCGTCACCTTCGTCGTCCTCGTCGTCGTCGTCGTCTTCGCCGTCATCGTAGACGCGCACAGGTTCGATCCTCCCCTCACGTACACGTACGCGTGTACGTATGTATGTAGTGTATATACGTATATATTAGTATATTTGTAATAGTGTATATGTATTGGTATATTTTTATATAGTATATGTGTAATAAATACGTATTTTGGTATATATATATACATATATATATATGTATGTATTTTGGTATGTATATATAAGTAGCATATATATATTTGTATTGGTATATATATATATGTACTTATATACGTATACGGTATATGTATTAAATATAGTATATGTATATTTTTACTGGAATCTGTATATAAATATATATTTAGTATATACATTCTTTTGTATACACATAAATAGTGGTTGTAGTATATATATAAAAATGTGGCATATATATTTTTAACATATTGATATATATATATAATATATAATTCTATTTAGTGTATATACACTTATACATATTTTGTATATAATTATTGGTATACCCATATATATGTATTAAATTTAATTATTGATAATATGTATAATTATGAATGTATTAGGCGACCGAGTGTAATTACGGATACCCCATATTTACATGGACCTGTAACCCTGTTAATTATTAGAAGGCTGCCATATGTACACTCACGTATTGGCGAGACCCGTATCACCGACTGTCTGAATTCACAATAATTACAGACGTGACAACCGCGCAATCAGACCCACACTTGACCCTAGTTGACCAGTGTCATACCTAGCGTAGCCCTGAGTTTATTGTGTTTTGATCGTGTGTGTTAGTGCATTGTCTGATGCAATGTTGTATTATATGATATGTCTATAGGACTGTTGGATCATCCAGACGATACTCTGGAACAGGACATTAGTATTACCAGCTAAGGACCCAAGGCGAGTACATTCTCTGATAATTTCCAATCATTTGATAATTTCTATAATTTCAGTATCTAGAAATATTACATCTGATTATTGACATTGTGCTACACGGACTAGTATATAGATTGGATCTGCAGTCATGAGATGTTATATTGATTATCGTATTGACATTATACACGACATTGATATTTAGACCTTGTACATGATATATTGGATATTGCTCGTGTATCGTGACGTGTCATGGTTGGATCCACTGTACTAGTTGGGGGCGGGGAAGTAGTTAGTAAGAAATGTGATCAAATCCATATTGTACAAGTATAGAATAATGTTAGTGTTAATCATACTCAACACGTATGATTAGCCAGGCCATATAACTCTCGTACATGTTCCCAAGCCGATCACATATCGAAGCTACTACTTCAAACACTTAGAATAGTTACAGTTCTCTATTTTAGATCATATACTACATCACCCGTATATGATATTGTACCTCATTCTCTTCATTTCATATATGCACTGACTGTATCATAATGCCTATATTGCCTGTCTCTTTATATTGCCTGTCTCTTTATATTGCATGTCTCATTTATTCATTGTCTTCTCTCAGTATATAGCATCATCTGTTTATTATTTTATAGTCCTTATCAATTAAATGGAACTGTTATTTGAGATGTACTTTGCTCCTTCCTGACTGGAAATATTTTCCAAACTATGCCTTAGAGGACTGGTATCCGATACTTTATGGACCACAGGGTGAGTAGCTGCAGACTTAGACTTGGTAGTTCAGTTGTGATTCCGGGAGGTCTAGCCGGAATTACTAGTTATCTAGTTAGTTCTTTTAGGATATTATTTGGTACCGGATTTGTCTCTGGCATACTTGTTGAGATTTGGATATTATTGTTGAGTTAGATTATTTATATTTAGACTTGTGTTATATTTTATTTTATTTCTTTGATATCTTATCGTGTTGTAGTTATATGATTGAGTATGTTGTTCATTTTATATTGTGTTAGCCGTGTCTCCTTATGGAGTTGGATACTCGTGCGAGATTGTTTAGATAGTGCATTGACCTAGACATCGTTCTACCTCCGATGCTGCGGCGTCGGCTGGATGTACCCACGTACTCGTACCCCAATTCTGGGTGCGGGTCGTGACACATTTTTAGTGGCGGCCCATGAAGGTAAGACTTCGCAATTAGAGCGATGTCATGGTAGTGTGACATCTTAGTTACACTACTGCGTGCCTGCGACAGGATATAGGATATAGTATACTAGGATGAGAGCGAATACTCAATCACAACTAGGAATATCTCCAATCTATTTATCTTGTTATCCCTATTTCCTTCTGAATATTGTTTCTTTAGAACTTTACTGTCCTCCCTTGATGATTGTTTGTGGCATTAAACGAAAGAATAAAAGTGTATTTCAATGACGGGGTTTATAAGAGACCCGCGCCCTTTGGTTTACAAACAAACTTGTACAATGTAATCCTATACGAGAATGTGGGAGTACAATTTATTTAATCTGGGTATAAATTGCTATAGGTGTCTGATCTGCGGTCGATCACTTTAGCCCTTGGACTACACGATGTTGAAGAAGTGCCGTGGAAGACAGGATGCAGCTTCGGAGGTTGCAAAGGAGGGTGGATGCGCGATGCTGAAGGTCGTCGCTCCCTGTTCCTTGCCCGAGCTCTGGATTCTTCTCTCTCTCTCTCTATCTCTCCTCCTTGATCTCTGGTTCGATGACCTTGTCCGATCTTCGAGTTTTTAGTTTTTCGACCTCTCTCCTTTTTTTTCTTCTTTTTTCCTCCATTTTCCCCATTGATAGGGGTCTCTATTTATAGAGTTTTGGTGACAGTGACCACTCCGTCGGTGTAACAACCGAGGAGTGGACAGTACAGCCCCCTTTACACAATGGTTTAAAATAACCAATGCCTGCGTGTAAATGACCTTTTAAGTGAGCATGTGACGCGTGTCCAACTAAGGGGACAAAACGCGTATATCTGCTACGAAGATCACGGCGTAGAAGCCACGTAGGTAGGTATCCCTTGTGTAGCATAGGTTGGCGTAAAAGCCAAGTGACTGTCACCTTGGCATAGAAGCCAAAATAGGCATAGAAGCCGAACAGGCGTAGAAGCCGAATAGGCATAGAAGCCGAACAGGCATAGAAGCCGAATGGGCATAGAAGCCGAATGGTCGTAGAGACTGAGAGGGCGTTGGAAGCCGAGGGAGCACTGATCTTGAGCGGGCGTAGAAGCCACTGCGTACCGTGCCGAAGTGCTGATGTGGACGTCTTAGCCGGAATTACGGCTTTCGAAGATATAATCAAATCTTCTACAGAGATTTGCCATCATCTTGTGCATTAAATGCGGAGACGTGTTTTGAAGGTCTGCAGCCCTTCTGTGCATCCGTCGCAGAGACGTGCCTTGAGGGAAACTGTCACTGCTCTGTGTAATTAGACGTAGAGACGTGCCTCGAGCCCCGTATGAAGTGCAGCTTTTGACGTGGCAGCGGTATGTCTTACTGCGGAGCATAAAACAGCTCATGTTTGCCTGTGTAAAGCAAGGCAGCGTATTCCCTTGTACGCGAAAGAGCGGTTTACGTTGGGGGGACTTTGGTAAACGACGGTTTGGTGACATTTTAACCAAATCCTCTGCATTAAATGCAGAGATCCGCCATCATACTGTGGGGTACGTCCCGAGGGGTCTGCCATCATTTCCAGCCGTCGTCTGGGTAGCCGTGCAGCACTTTTTTGTCAGGAGTCAGAGGCCAGGTTCACCGCGTGACTTGACAGGTTCATTTCAGGAAAGACGAAGCGTTCCTCGTACGCATTAACGCTGCTTTGAGAGCGACTGAGTTTTACGCCATGGAGGCGATAAAGAACTCTGTTTTATGCTGGGGCGGCCTGGACATACCGTACTTACGCGGATGGTCCTTTGAGCTCATATTTTACGCTGTATTTGGCGGAAGAGCTCTGTTGCATGTTCGACGGCTCTGGAGGCGTCTGCTTACGCTACTCTGCATTAAGATGCCGCGTGGATCCTCCCAGCGTATTTTTCATGCTTCTACAAGACCCCCTTCAAAGCTTTTAAATTCCTCGGAATTTGAAATGCTTTGAATGAAGCATGAATGGCCCCTCGTAACCCGAAACGTTTCTGAGTGGAGCGAGGAAACGGTCAAGTTTGACGCGTTCTTTCAGGCCGGTCTTGATGGCGGATTTATTGGGGGTAGGTGTGACCTCGCTTGCCTATAAAAGGGCTGAGGAGTTAACCTGTTTCTTCCCACATTCCTTTCACCATGCTGAGATGATCGCCGGAGTTCGTCGGGTCGACCTGAGGAAGAAGAAGACCATGTTCTTCCAGCATGTAAGGAGCCGAAAAAGACGGCGTCTTCGAGCAAGTGTTCATTGCAACGATGGATCATGGAAGGATATCTTAGCCTCCCTTGCTCGGGATAATCAGCAACTTTATGCGGCCTCTCACTCGGAGAGTGGGGAGGGGTCACTTTTGACCAGGCCGCTTGCAAGTGGCTCCTCCTCTCGTTACCTTTGGTGACGAGAGGCAGACAGACCGGCCAGAGTGGCGGTGGTCTGTAGGGAAGCAGAGTTACCCTGCTTCGGAGGATGGGTCATCTGCCCAGTTGTGTATCCTCCTACCACCGATCATCTTCTTAGAAGAAGGGAAAGACCTTTGTAGAGGGGATTTCCCTCATATGTAATCACGAAAATAAAGAAAACCCCTGTAGACAGGATTTCCCTCATATGTAATTGTGATTTTAGCTTTAAATAAAGCCGTCTTTCTTCTCTGCATATGATCGTCTTTGCCATATGTTGCTGTGAAGTCTGAATATGTGTAGCTTCGACACGTCTGATTCTTTACGCCGACTGATAGAAAGAGTATTAGGCCCCGTCTTTTACGCGTAGCGAATAGTCCATAGAACGCCGCTGAGCGTCCTTGAACATTTAGAACTGTCCTGTTGCTAAGACTGAGGGACGGCGTAGAATTTTGAACTGTTGCTTCTCTGATGAGCAGGATCTTGTTCAGACTTCGTCTTCAAGAATGATCTCTCGAAACTCCCTTGGAACAGGGTCAAGGTTTTTGGCTATCAAATTGCGTTGCCACCTTGATAGACGGGATGTTCAGACTGGAGTCTGGATGAACCTCCAATTTTGGACCCGAGAAGAGTAATTTCTCAATGTTTGAACTCTGTATGCTTCGGGTACTTGGGATGCTCTGGGTCAAGAACGAGTATCTTCTGTGTGAACTCTTTGCAATTGACCACCTTGGGGACTGTTCGGATATGCGGAAAGTCGTGGAGCGTGAAATCATCAGTCTGTACCCTCTGAGCGTAAAAACACCACCGAGCGCGAAATCGTAGACTTGTGGTTCCTGAGCGTGAAGTCGTAGGTTTGTTGCCTCTCGAGCATAAAAGCTACCGAGCACAAAGGCATCCGGGCATAAACCGTAGACTTGTAGCTGTCGAACGTGAAGCCGTACATCTGTTGCTGTTGAGCGTAGAAAAGCTCCTTTAGCGCAGAACTGTAGATCTGTAGCCTGTGAGCGTAAGAACACCATCGAACGTTAAATCGTAGACTTGTGGTTCCTGAGCGTGAAGTCGTAGGTTTGTTGCCTCTCGAGCATAAAAGCTACCGAGCACAAAGGCATCCGGGCATAAACCGTAGACTTGTAGCTGTCGAACGTGAAGCCGTAGATCTGTTGCTGTCGAGCGTAGAAAAGCTCCTTTAGCGCAGAACTGTAGATCTGTAGCCTGTGAGCGTAAGAACACCATCGAGCGTGAAATCGTAGACTTGTGGTTCCTGAGCGTGAAGTCATAGGTTTGTTGCCTCTCGAGCATAAAAGCTACCGAGCACAAAGGCATCCGGGCATAAACCGTAGACTTGTAGCTGTCGAACGTGAAGCCGTAGATCTGTTGCTGTCGAGCGTAGAAAAGCTCCTTTAGCGCAGAACTGTAGATCTGTAGCTCCTGAAAAGAAAATTTCTTCGAGCGTGAGGTTTTGCGGATCCGTTGCTTCTGAGCGTAAACTGAGCGCCACCGAGCGTGAGATCGTCGATTTGGTATCTGCTGAGCGTAAAGTCGTAGGTTTGTGGCCTCTCGAGCATAAAAGCTACCGAGCACAAAGGCATCCGGGCGTAAAACCATAGACTTGCAGCTTGCGAGCGTAAAACCGTAGATCTGTTGCTGTCGAGCGTAGAAAGCTCCTTTAGCGTAGAACCCGCTGCACCGTCTTGCACGAAAAAACCTTTAGAATTCGCTGACTGTCCATTTTTCGAGGGTAGTGGGCTGACGTAGCATCCAATCATAACCAATCTCTTAATTGCGAGATCCGGTTGGGGTCTCGAGGGGTTCGTCCGAGGTTTCGAGGAGTCGACTCGGACCGTATATATACCCCAAGCTTTTGAGAGAAAAAGCTTTTTATCTGTCTTCTGCGAAAGAGAGCTTTCCTTCGTTCCTTCTCCGAGCACTTCGAGTCCTCAGAAATGGCGTCGAAACAAACTCCCTCCGCTAAGGAAAAGAGCGTAGGTTCTTCTTCTCGTTCTTCGGTACCGGCGAGAGAATCTTCGGTCGGGCAAGGTGAACCTCCTTCTGAGAGGAGTATCCCGTCGATGAGCAGTGCACCCGGCTTTAGAGGTAGAGCTTTTTGGGATGACAAACGACGAAAAATCCTTCGCACACGTTGAACGTGACCGCGCTAGGTCGTCTTCTGTGCTGATAGCCTCTTTTGAGGAAGATGACGCACGGAGATGTTTTCATCTTTTACGCCCACATTTCTAATGTGCCAGCGTAAAAACTCCATATTTTTGTAGTTCTGAGCGTAAAAGCTCTGGCTAACGAAAATTGGGGTATATCGTAAAATTTTGAATTTTTACGCTTGCGGAGGAGACTTCCGGCGTATAGAGACCAAATTTGTGCAATCTTGGCGTAAAGCACAGACTGTCGTTTCTTTAGTCCGCACTTTGTGCAGGATTTGCAATGACCTATTTTCCTTGCACCTTTGCAGTTGATTTGGGTGAATCTCCGCTGGCAGAGGTGATGGGCTCCACTGCCGGGATGCTGCACTCGAACTACCTGGAGGATCTGTCCCATGTGGCCTTTCCCATCTCTGGACCCCAGTATCATGAGGGCAGGGGGTTTCTAATATCGGCCCAGGGTGAGCGAATGCTGTTGAGCATGATCAATGGCAAACCCTTGACGCATGTAGACGGGGAGCAGTACATAAAGCCGGCTTTCCTCTTTTGGGATATGATCGATAAACAGTCCCAGACGAAGCCCAAGAGGGAGCCTTGGGTCTTCCCTGCCGGGAATTTGGTCTTGTATCTGCCGACGATGCCGAGGGATTATCCTATCTCGGCTTTCTTCCATGCGACGCATCCTAGGAAGATGTCGTGGAAGGTGACTCCTGATCTTCACGGGAAGCCTGGGAAGATCTTTCATCTGAAAGGAGCTGACCAGGGGTCGTTTGTCAGTCGCCCCTCCGGCGTTGTGACGCTGTTCCGGGGGCTGTGCCCGGGTAATGTCCCGAGTGAAGTTAGGTCGGTGATCCAGCCTGTCCAGTTGCCGACCTTCTGCAACGACTTCATGGGTCGAGGTGGGGTATATCCCAAGGAGAATCCTCGGTGCAACGGGTGGATCACCCCAACGAACTCCCGATGGAGATGCCTAGTTGATTGGGCCTTGTCGCACTTCCGAAGAGAGTTGGAGGACATTGGACTATATGCCGCCGTGAGTGCGACGAGTGTTGGGTTGCCTCCCAATGCTAATTTGTTCTTGGCACTGATGGAGCGGTATATTCCGCTTACCGGGACCTTCGCCACTCCACTGGGGGAGTTGGGATTGGCCCTCCATGAGATGGCAGTTGTCTCGAGACTGCCGATGGGGGATACCCCATATGAAGAGTATGTCCCCACCAACCGGGAGTTGGGGGATTTGGACCCTCGGGTGGCGGAAGTATATCAGGAGTTGATGTGTCAGTACTTCGCGTGCACCACTTTTTATGACGAGCCCTCTGATTTGGCCCATACCACTAAGTGGATGTCTTACCTCTTCTTCCATCGAGCTAGGGCCGCCAAGTCGGAGAAAGCCTCGGGGGGTAAGAATGAGCCCGTGAACTGCTTGGGCGTCCTTAGTGCCCAGGTTGTTGAGGCTCTTATGGAAGACGCCAAGGCTCCCGATCAGATTCTCGTTGAGGGGGTAGGAAAATACCCCGAAGGTACCAAGGCCCACAGTTATTTGAGGCGCTGTCGCAGGCCTCTGTCTAAGGAAGCCCAGCTGGCTGGTTTCCTCTCCATATGGCTGCGTCGAGTGGTAGTGCCAGGTATCGCGTCCGCGGATCGTATTCACCGGAACATCCTGTGGCCCGCAGTGCGTTTGGTGTTTGGGGCAAGACTGGGCCTGCTTCCTGCCATGGTGTGCCGTATTCAGGCTGGCCTGAGGGCCATGACCGATGGGTTGCTCGTCGATGAAGCTCGGCGTGAGAGTTTTCCCAGGGTGGAATTGCCATACCTGTATCTGATGGGATAGTTAATTCTCCACAACCCCCGGGTGATGTCTCCCGGTTCCGGTAGCAGCTCAGGGGGTATATTCCTGCTGAATTATAGGGATTCTACCTGGAACGTGAACACAGTTTTAGACTGTCGGTTAGTGTTGAACCTCAGCCATGGCTAGAAGATCCTCTGTACTCCCCCTCCGGTACATCGCAACCAATCCGGGGTGTGGCTTGAGGATTCAGGTGGAGAGAAGACCGTTCTTTCTTCGGAGGCTTTTAATTGGTTGGTCTGTATCAGACCATCCCATCTGCTGTATAGGAGCGAAGACTATTGCTTCTTCGAGCCCCACTTGCCTAGTCGATTTGCCAGGCAGTTCGGGTACGATCAGTTGTACGTGGGTAATGCCGTCACCAGCTTCAGCCCCAGGGGCGGACTCATTGATGGAGCTAGAGGGTGGCGATGTTTTATCATGGGTTGCACAGGGGCAATTTTTATCGTGCCGGTCGTTACAACCTCCACGGAGCTGCGCATCATTCATTCTTACGCCCAGTTTTATGTGGCGATTAACACCTTCCATCGCGATTTCGACAGGCGTGGAAGCTTTAGAGTGCCTTCTGCCAAGCCTGGGGGAAGAGTCGAAGTCCCCTCGGTTTCTTCTGACGAGGGCGAGGAGTCTGGTACTCCGGATGAGCCTCTGGTGTCGTTGCCGAGGTGTGCAGTGCCTGCGCCGGCGGGGGCTTTGGTAGTCTCTTCTGGGAAGCGAAGGGCTTCTGCTCTGAAGGAAGCTTCCCTTCGTAAGAGAAGGAAGGAGACGGTTGCTCGTCCTCTCCGCATTCCTGGTATTGAGGCTCCCGTGAGTGAGCCGGCACCTCCCTGCATCAGGGATGAATCTTTGGCTGGAGGTTCCTCGCCTTTTAGAGAGGGACCTTCTACAGTTCCGGCTGGTGGCGTCGGAGAGTCTTCGCGAGAGGTTGCTGTCGCTGCGGCTGCTTCAAGTAGTGGAGCGGGATTGCCCACGTGGCCGCTGCAGATGGGAGAATCTTTCCCGAGGTCAGCAGTGGGGGAAGTTGCTTCTGTGTCAGCGAGTGCGCTTAGCGAGACTCCGGCTGACGAACCTCGACCGCGTCTTGGGGAAGGCTTGACCACGCCTTTCTCCAGGTATGACAGGTCGGCCCACCTCTTTCTCCAGGTATGACAGGTCGTATCGCGTCATTAAGGCGTGGTTTAGCCACATCGGCTGCAGACGCGTCGTATATGCCGTTGGCTCCGGGTAAATGTCGTTTTTTTTTTGTCTCCTCCTAGGAAGATTATCATTGTGTTGACATTTTTGCTTTTTTGTCCTCTTTTCAGGGGACGATGTCCACTGGGAATACGGCGTTGAAGCGCCTTCTGGCTCTATTCCGGCTCCTAGCGTTGACGTGGAGGCGCCTAATTTCGAGGCAGAAGTGTCTTCGGGGGCCAGCTCGCCTGGAGAGGTTTTGTCGTCTCAGGAGGGGGACGAACCTGTTATCGTGACCTCGCCTTTCGCGAGTATGCCGATGACTTCGATCGTTGCCGTCACACCTTTTTTGGCCGCGCCACCCGTCGAGGCGGTGGCGGTGGCTACCTTGTCTGCAATTGTCCCTGGAGAGGGAGTTACTAGTATCGCGGCCACTCCGGGCGTTCAGTCGGGTCTAGTCGCGTTGACCGAGCAGCATACCAGCCTTGTCTACACCGTTTTAAAAATGATGGTACCGATGGTGTTGGCGAAGAATCTTGACTTCGAGCTCCTGAAGAAGACTTCTCAGCTTTCGATCGAGGTTGTCAGGGGGCTTGGCAATCCTGGAGTAGCTGATGCTCTGTAGGCGGTGGTTAATGGTTTAGAGCAACCCATTAACGAATATTTGCAGCGGGCTGAGGGCAGCCTTGATGCTGATGTCCAGGCTCGATACGACCTCATGGCTGAGCGGCTCGCTGCAAAGCTTGAAAGCCTAGACAACTCTATCCAGAAGCACAAGCTGGAGATGGATAGGAGAAAAGCTGTTGTGGAAGAAGCTCTTGCTGTTGAGACGAAGTGTCGATCCGAGCATGAAGGGAATGCAGCGAGGGCCTCCAAGCTGAGGGAAAAACTTGCTCGGGCAGAGGAGTGGGCTTCCCAGTCGTTGGCAGGTTTAGAGGTAGCGACTCGTCGACTGAGTGAAGCGCGATGGGATCTGGACCGTGCGGAAGCTGCCCGTGCGGGCTGTCTTCGGGCAAGGGCTAATCTGATCCTTACGCATACCCCCGAGGCACGGCTGGAGCGGGCTCGCGCCGATGCCTTGGCCCTTAGGAATGAGAGGATAGCTGCACTGGAGCGGCAGATTCGTGGTCTGATTACTCCGCCATCTTGATTTATCTCTCCCTATGTAATTTCGCCTCCTTCTAGGAATGAATAAAAGCGACTCTTTTCTGACTGTTGTGGACCCGTCATTTCGGAATGTAAATGACAGTTTTTTAGGTGAGGGGGATATCAGAGGTAGTATGGACCTGATATACTCTCGATAAACCTCTTTAGCAGGATATATCTATTCAGAGGTCGTACAGACATGATAGGATATGACCTAACTAGTTTCTTTTCTTGGAGTAGTTTTGTCAGAATTGAGATTCTCGCTATGTTCAGCCTGGGCAGGGGGGAATTAAGCGTAGTATCTTTTCAGGAATTTGTCGTTGATGGGAGCCATTAATAGGTCCCCGTTAGGCTGGGCTATCCTGTAGGCGCCGTTCGAGAACGTTGTCTCGATCATATAAGGGCCTTCCCACTTGGGCTGGAATTTGTCTTTACTTCTGTGAGTTAAAATCATCGGCCTTCTTACTGCTAGAACTAGCTCGCCGACCTTGAACACCCTTTCCTTTACTTTATGGTTAAAAGCCCTGTAAATGCGTGCTTGGTAGAGCGTGATGCGCTGTTGAGCTTGGAGGCGTTTCTCGTCTAATCCTTCTAGCTCCTGAAGCCTTAAAAGGTCATTCTTTTCTTGAGTCAGCTCATTAGCCACGGCTATTCTGAGCGACGGGATCTGGATTTCAATGGAAAGAACTGCTTCGCTCCCGTAGACCAGCGAGAATGGGGTACAACCCATCGGCGTTCGTATCGTCGTGCGGTATGCCCAGAGGCATTCGCCCAGCTTTTCATTCCATTCTCTCTTGTTTGAAGAGACAAACTTCTTCAAGAGTTTGATAATGGTTTTGTTGAAAGCTTCCGCCAGACCATTAGCAGCTGGATAGTACGCCGTGGAGGCAACATTGTGTATCCGATTTTTATCGCAAAACCGATGAAACGTTTGGCTGATGAACTGGGGCCCATTGTCGTGAATTATCCTCCGGGGTACCCCGAAGCGATAGATGACGTGATGTTTGATGAAGCTGACCACGTTGGATGCCTTTACCTCAGTGAGAGGGATTGCTTCGGCCCATTTGGAAAAGTAGTCTGTGATGGCCAGTATGAACTGGTGACCCCTAGAAGAAGACGGGTGAATAGGACCGATGATATCCATTCCCCTTGCTTCGAAAGGCCAGGATGCGACCGTAGGATGTAGATGTTCCGACGGTTGATGTATGAAGTCTGCATGAACCTGACAGGCTCTGCAATGCTTTGCATACTGTATTGCATCTGCGATCATGGTCGGACAGTAATAGCCCATTCTCCTGATGCGATCCTGTAGCTTAGGCCCGGGTTGATGCGCTCCGCATACGCCGTCGTGAGCTTCACGGATAATCTGTTGTGCTTCGGCGCCAGAGAGACACCTCAACAGCAGTCCGTCGTAGGTCCGGCGATACAGGCATTGTGAAGATGCATCAAAGTAGAAGCGTAGAGATCGTCTCTTGACGGATACTGCTTCCTTGGGGTCCTCCGGTAAGATTCCGTATGCCACGAAATCTATGAAAGGACTTGTCCAATCTCTTGTAGGAGGATCGGTGTTTACAGCGTAGCTGCGTTCTATGTGACAGCTGTTCTTCACACAGAATAATTCTCTGTTAAGAAGGATTACTGAATCTTGCCTTCTTATAGGAGTAGCTAAGTCTGCAGCTAGGCTGGCCAGGGCATCAACTTCCAGATTCTGAGATCGAGGTACGTGCTCTAGGAAGAACCCTTTGAACGTCATGGCTATCTCGATTGTCGCCCGGTGATAGGGGATGAGGTCTGGATTACGGACTTCGTATATTCCCCTGACTTGATTGACGATGAGCAGAGAATCACCGAAAGCTTCCAGGGATTCTACCCCCAGTTCTGTAGCAACTTGGAGCCCAATTAGTAGAGCGTTGTATTCCGCCACGTTGTTGGAGCAGGGCTCGCTAAGAGAGTATGCTCGGTAGATGACGAGTTGATCCGGGGTAACTAGGACGACTCCCACTCCTGAAATGACGTTTCCTTTAGGACCGGTTCTGGAGGCGCCATCAAAGAACAGTTGCCATACGTCACTTTTTCTTGCGAAGTTACATTCTGCAACTTCATCAGGGATGTCTTCGTATAGTTTGGAGGTCTCCGGGATCGGATGAGCCGCTAGGAAGTCGGCCAGTGCTTGGCCTTTGATGGACTTCTGTGGGATGTATACCATGTCGTATGGTGTTAGCAGTATCGCCCAAGTTGCGAGTCGTGAGTTGAGGGCACTTGGCTTGCTCATCAGCACTCGGAGAGGGTTGATCCTGGAGATGATATGAATAGTCTGGCCGGTGACATAGTGCCGCGTTTTCTGGACAGCGAACATCAGAGCCAAGCATTCCTTCTCCACTGGGTTGTACCGGTGCTCGGCCCCGACCATCATCCTGCTGAGATAGTAGATAGCCTGTTCATGACCCGCATTATTTTTCTGTGCGAGGAGAGCCCCTAGCGAATGATCCATTGCCCGAACATACAGCAAGAACGGTTTTCCCATGACGGGAGGCACCAGAACTGGCGGACTGGTTAGGTAGCGTTTGATATCCCCGAACGCTTGCTGACAGGTTTCGTCCCATATGAAGGATACACCTTTCTTCATGAGATGAGAGAAGGGCTGACATCTCCCTGAGAGGTTGGATATGAATCGCCGGATATAAGCCAGACGTCCTTGGAACCCCCTGAGTTCCCTCAGATTATGGGGCGGTCGCATTGCCGTGATCGCTTGGACTTTGTCAGGGTCTACTTCGATGCCTTTGGTTGTAATGACAAATCCCAGGAATTTGCCACTGGATACACCTAGAAAGGACTTTGTAGGGTTCATCTTGAGTTGATGCTGGCGCATTAATTCGAATACCGCCCTCAGGTCTCGGGTGTGATCACCTTTGAGGCGACTTTTGATAGCTATGTCGTCTACGTAACATTCCACTGTTTTGCGTAAATGCCCACGGAATATGTTACTCATAGCCCGTTGGTACGTAGCCCCAGCGTTCTTTAATCCGAAGGGCATGACCGTATAGCAATATACCCCCAGTGGTGTCCGGAAGGCAGTGTGCTTCTCGTCTTCAGGATGCATCTTGATCTGATTGTATCCTGAGAACCCGTCCATGAAAGACATGCGTTCGAAGCCGCAGGTGTTGTCGATCATGATGTCCGTGATGGGAAGAGGGAATTCATCTTTGGGGAAGGCCGCATTCAGATCTCGGTAGTCAATGCAGATACGTACCTTCCCATTTTTCTTCATGACTGGGACCACGTTAGCGACCCAGTCGGGGTGTTGTTCCTCCCGGATGAAACCGCAGGTTATCAACTTCTTGACTTCAGCCTCGATGGCGTCCATCATATCGGGGCGGAACCGTCGTTGGTGCTGCTTTACCGGCTTCGAATCGGTCAATATATTGAGCTTATGAGTAGCTACCTTCGGGTCTAGGCCTGGCATGTCCTCATAATCCCACGCAAAGACGTCAATATATTCCTTTATCAGCTGTATAACTTCTTCCCTTTCAGGTGGGGGAAGATTGTTACTGACAAATATTGGCTTTGGTGAGAGCTCACCCCCAACATTGATCTGGATGACTTCGTCCTTGGTGGGAGGTTCCCTCTGCTCGAAGCGGAATTCCCACTGCGTATCCATCTGTTGAGTCCAGGGGTCATCCTCGAATGGCTCCGTATCCTGCTCCTCGGCTTCTGAGGGATTTGTCATTACCATATTCACTGATAGTGCTTGTTCGAGAGCATCTGGCGAGTTGGAGGGCGATGAGCTATTCTGGGTGGAGGAAAAGGGGTCCTCTTTTGGCTCGGAAGTCGCGAGGGAGGTGGCATACCCTAACCCGAGACGAGTTTGTCGATTGCGGGGGTTGCCGCACGGCGGCGTTCGTCTACCTCTTCCGTAGTTGAGGCCTGGCTTCCGTTTCAAGTCGTAGCCCATGTTTTGCATGATCTTTAGCGCTTGCGGGCTATAATGGTGAATCTGTATTTTCCCGGTGTCGTCATCGAAGGGATCTTCTTGGGCAGTCGGTTGATTCCGCCTCCGACCGAAGACTATTGAGTGCTGACTGCTGCCGGTAGGCGGGACGATGAAGATAGAATCCTCATGTGGCCCATATGTCGTGACGACGTTGGATGGCGATGCTACTTCCCAGACATATAGGCGGTAGGAGCTTATAGCTTTCAAGAATTTTTGTGCTATGGGTTCTACCTCGTCATGTGGAGTGGGTCCTTGTTTTGGAGCTCGAGCATAAATATACTAGAAAAGAGGATGTTTATTATCATCTGGAATTTCACTCCTGGTCGCCTTTACACCAGTCGACTGCCTGTTGCGTCGAAGGTTGATGACCAAGGGTGGAGGCTTTCGGTTCAAAGTGATCACTAGAGGATCACCCCCTTCTCCCGTCTTGGTCTTGTCCAGGTGGATAGCCAAAGGTACTATGGCTTTCGGACGAGTGGTTCGTCCTTTCACTTTAATGTACAGCGGCAGTGTGGCAGAGGGCTCTTTTGGCTCCCGGTGGGATTCCTCCTTTGCCTCGCCCGACCCTTCTTCCACGTGGTCCTGGGAGTACAACACGGCATCGGAGTAGTACGACTCTATTCCTTTGAACGGGTTTAGGTCAGCTACCTCCGTCTGTACTGTTCCTTGTGCGTCTACATATTTAAGGCATTGATGTAGGGTTGAAGGAACGATGTTGTGGTCGTGAATCCACGGTCTCCCTAGCAAAATATTGTAGGACACCTCTGAATCGATGACGTAACATGTGGCCACCGATCTAAGGTTGCCGATCTGGATTCTCAAGCGAATTTTCCCCAATGGCTTACTTTTTCCAGCGTTGAAACCCACGATTGTAGTGGTAGTGTAAGCCAGTTCGCTGGTAGAAATTCTCAGTGGCCTGAGAAGACCGTGAGGGATGATGCTGATCGACGATCCCGGATCTATATGAATCCGGTCGACTTCTATGGAACCGACGTACCCGGTGTAATAGAGGGGTCTGTCATGTCTGTTATGTTTTAACAGCATGTCGTCTTGAGTGAAAGTGATATTTGGGACCACCTCCATTACGCTGTGGCACTGAGGACATGCCACTGGTTCCTCGTCGGGGGACTTGAGTTGGGTCAAGTACGCCTCTGCCTGCATCAGCGCTTCACTCAGGGCTAGACGAGTGTCAGGGGAGAGCCTGAGTAGCTCAAAGATGGACAACCTGGCTGGCGTATTGGCTAGTTGGGCCAGGATGTCAAATTTGTATGGCTTCTCTAAACCTTTGCTTGGAATGTTTTTCACAGGTTTGTCGAAGCGTATTTCTTTCTGCTTTCCCTTTTCCGCCGGAGTAGGTTTCGCATGGCTGACGTTTGGCACGACGGGACCTTGCTCTGAAGGTTTGGTAGCTGGAACGTCAGCTGGCGCGCCTTCCTGATTTGCTCCGTTGTCGTCGAGGTAGGCCCTCCCTGAACGGGTTGCGACAAGTACCTCGTCTTCGTCTGATGCAGAAGAAGTTGTGATCATGTGGCATGATCTGTATTTGGGACTCTTCTTGGAGGTAGGCTTGGTTGCCTTGGTCTCCCTCTCGAGCTCTGGCACCAAACCCGGGTGAACCCACATAATCTCGCCCTGCCGGGTAGTTAGGGGCACCAGGTTGTGATTTTGACCCCTAGCCGGGGGGAGGTTAACGATGTTCATCGTTGCCCGGGATATAGGTGCAACACCATTAGGGACCTTTTGGGGAGGCAGATTGCCAAACTGCAGAGAGATCATGTTGGCCGCGACCGTCTTCTCGGTGCTGTGCAAAGTGATGGCCTTAGCATCAATTAATCCCTGGATCTTCCGTTTTAATACATAGCACGCCTTTGTCGGGTGGTGTACGTATCTGTGGAAGATGCAGTATTTGGGGTCGTCGGTATTGCCAACCTCCTGGGGCCGCCTTAGCTCCGGGAGGGTGATCTTGCCACTTTTGACGAGACACTCAAAGATACTTGGGATATCGTCGTCGTCGAAAGAGTAGACTTCGACGGGCTTAGAAGTCCCGGGTTTTGCTTGCGTGGTTGCCGCAATCTTTGGTCTGGCCGTGTTGATTGCCAGGGCTTCTTTCCCTTTGGGACCACGAGGATGGTCACTGCTGGGAGATGACCTCTTGCCTCTGTCAGAGGCGGAGATCATGATGCCATTATCGCGCGCCTTGCGACTGTTGTCTTCGGCGGCTACTGCCGAGATGATGAACGAGGGCCAATCATGGAACTGATATGGTCCTGTGAACACCGAGACCACGGGAAGGAGATTTTTCCTGCAAATGTCCACCAACGCAGAGTCTGGAACTCCTGGAGGCATCTGTAAGGTGGCCTGACAAAAGCGTTCGATGAAGATGCGAACGTCCTCATTTTCCTTCTGTTTGACTTCGATGAGGGAGGACATAGACATGTCCATTCCTCCCTCGTAGAATCATGTGAAGAACAGAGCTTTGAACTCCTCGAAGGAAGTAATGCAGTTGTCCGCCAAGCTACGGTACCACTGATAGGCTACTCCTGAGAGACAGCCTTTGAACACCCGAGTGAGGAGGGCATCGTTCCCTTGTAGCAACACCGTCATCATACTGAAATAGTTCATGTACTGACTTGGTAATGTTTTTCCCTCGAACAGAGCCATAGTCTGAGGTTTGTATCTCAGAGGGAAAGGGACCTCCTCCCAGACAGGTGGGTAGGGCTGGTTGATTCCCAGTTTCTTGAGCTGATCTTTGTGCTTCAAGGCGTCGAACTGGGCTTTCAACTCTCGCACTGCCTGCATCGGATTCTCAGTCGAAAGTGGGGCTACTGAGTGGTGCGGAGTCAGTTGTATTATAGCTCCAGCGGGAGGTAGAGCATTTTCTAGGTGAGGAAGCGGAGGAACTGTTGACTCTTGATCCAGCGTAGGCTCTTGGCTTGGGTTGGATGGTGGTGAGTCCACCCCCGCGCGTATCTGAGTTGGCGGGACCGACGCTTGAGCCATGGTAGTTGCGTGCTGAGCGAGCATCATCTGGTGCATGTTTTCCATTACGGATTGCATTTGTTTCAGAGATGTCTCCAGTATAATGATGCGTTCCGCGTTCCCTGATGGCGAAGCTTCCTCGCGCTCATCTCCAATGGCGTAAGCTCCCATTTCCCTGGGGGTCATTGAGGGATTAGTATAGGTCGTTATAGAAGTCGACTCCATACTTTCTGCCTCGGATTCGGGAACTTGGCGACCTTCGGCGTCAGAATCAGAAGAAGATGACGCTGGTTGTTGTGACCTTGCGCGAGTGTTTTGGAACACCCCGGCTTCAACGTCTCCGAGGGGCTTACTAAACCTCCTTCGTCTCGGAGGTCTAGAAGGATGACGTCTTGAGCTCGACCCTCCTCTAGGTATGTGTGAAGCCATATTCACAGACGCATGCGCGGGTTCCCCTTCCTGGAAAGACAGCGAGTAGCTCAACCGGTCGAAAACCGATCGTTTTGCCTTGGAGCAGCAGCAATTAATCACAACTTTATGACTATTACAATAGTGTTCGCCAGGAGGCGAAATAGACATGTTGGAAGGTCCCCTTTCTTTACGCCTCCTGATTAGATACTTGCGTAGGTCAGGAGGGTTTCTTTCCGCCGTCTGAGTTTGTTTTACGCCGAGGGACCGTGCCTGGCGTAATCTGGAGGTTCGCTCAGTCTGGCGTGAGGCTGGAGAGGCCCTCAGTTGGCCATTAGCTTCTCGCGTAATCCGGAGAGTAGGCAGATCATTCTTTTGCTGGCGTAAAGGCCCAGTAGTTGAGTATTCACCCGCTTGCTTCCCCTTGCGGAGATCGCAGCGCTCATCTGGTTCACCGTAAAGGTCAGATGTCGTTTTGCGCGTAGAGCGTGATCTGTACTTCTGATTTGGTGTTGAGGCGCCATCAGCGGTTTCGTCTGTACCGCGCGTAGCGGGAGACTGATTTCTGCGCATAGAGCGCAGTGGATACTCCTGGGTTAGCGCTGAGGCTTTGCCAGAAGCTTTGTCTGTACCGCACGTAGCGGGAGACTGATTTCTGTGCGTAGAGCGCAGTGGATACTCCTGGGTTAGCGCTGAGGCTTTGCCAGAACCTTTGTCTGTACCGCGCGTAGCGGGAGACTGATTTCTGTGCGTAGAGCACAGAGGATACTCCTGGGTTAGCGCTGAGGCTTTGCCATAAGCTTTGTCTGTACCGCGCGTAGCGGGAGACTGAATTTTATGTGCGGGGCACGGAGGGAGCGATGCTACCACCTCATTGGTCGGAGAGATCGGAGAGTCCACAGGAACGGCGGAGGATGTCTTGGGCATCCACACTTTGCGTAGCTTCCTGCTGTCTTGGACGGAAAGAGAGTGAGAGCTACCCCCAGTCCGAAGCATGTCTTCGTAGGCAGACTGGTCGACCTGAACGACCAGTGTCTTCTTCACGGTTCCTACAGATACCGCATCGTGTTGAGCAATTACTTCCTCGTCAGAAGAGAAAGATGTCCCCAGCAGAGTCGCCATCTTGTTTGTGGTATTAAACGAAAGAATGAAAGTGTATTTCAATGACGGGGTTTATAAGAGACCCGCGCCCTTTGGTTTATAAACAAACTTGTACAATGTAATCCTATACGAGGATGTGGGAGTACAATTTATTTAATCTGGGTATAAATTGCTATAGGTGTCTGATCTGCGGTCGATCACTTTAGCCCTTGGACTACACGATGTTGAAGAAGTGCCGTGGAAGACAGGATGGAGCTTCGGAGGTTGCAAAGGAGGGTGGATGCGCGATGCTGAAGGTCGTCGCTCCCTGTTCCTTGCCTGAGCTCTGGATTCTTCTCTCTCTCTCTCTATCTCTCCTCCTTGATCTCTGGTTCGATGACCTTGTCCGATCTTCGAGTTTTTAGTTTTTCGACCTCTCTCCTTTTTTTTCTTCTTTTTTCCTCCATTTTCCCCATTGATAGGGGTCTCTATTTATAGAGTTTTGGTGACAGTGACCACTCCGTCGGTGTAACAACCGAGGAGTGGACAGTACAGCTCCCTTTACACAACGGTTTAAAATAACCAATGCCTGCGTGTAAATGACCTTTTGAGTGAGCATGTGACGCGTGTCCAACTAAGGGGACAAAATGCGTATATCTGCTACGAAGATCACGGCGTAGAAGCCACGTAGGTAGGTATCCCTTGTGTAGCAGAGGTTGGCATAAAAGCCAAGTGACTGTCACCTTGGCGTAGAAGCCAAAATAGGCATAGAAGCCGAACAGGCGTAGAAGCCGAATAGGCATAGAAGCCGAACAGGCATAGAAGCCGAATGGGCATAGAAGCCGAATGGGCATAGAAGCCGAATGGTCGTAGAGACTGAGAGGGCGTTGGAAGCCGAGGGAGCACTGATCCTGAGCGGGCGTAGAAGCCACTGCGTACCGTGCCGAAGTGATGATGTGGACGTCTTAGCCGGAATTACGGCTTTCGAAGATATAATCAAATCTTCTACAGAGATTTGCCATCATCTTGTGCATTAAATGCGGAGACGTGTTTTGAAGGTCTGCAGCCCTTCTGTGCATCCGTCGCAGAGACGTGCCTTGAGGGAAACTGTCACTGCTCTGTGTAATTAGACGTAGAGACGTGCCTCGAGCCCCGTATGAAGTGCATCTTTTGACGTGGCAGCGGTTTGTCTTACTGCGGAGCGTAAAACAGCTCATGTTTGCCTGTGTAAAGCAAGGCAGCGTATTCCCTTGTACGCGAAAGAGCGGTTTACATTGGGGGGACTTTGGTAAACGACGGTTTGGTGATATTTTAACTAAATCCTCTGCATTAAATGCAGAGATCCGCCATCATACTGTGGGGTACGTCCCGAGGGGTCTGCCATCGTTTCCAGCCGTCGTCTGGGTAGCCGTGCAGCACTTTTTTGTCAGGAGTCAGAGGCCAGGTTCACCGCGTGACTTGACAGGTTCATTTCGGGGAAGACGAAGCGTTCCTCGTACGCATTAACGCTGCTTTGAGAGCGACTGAGTTTTACGCCATGGAGGCGATAAAGAACTCTGTTTTATGCTGGGGCGGCCTGGACATACCGTACTTACGCGGATGGTCCTTTGAGCTCATATTTCACGCTGTATTTGGCGGAAGAGCTCTGTTGCATGTTCGACGGCTCTGGAGGCGTCTGCTTACGCTGCTCTGCATTAAGATGCCGCGTGGATCCTCCCAGCGTATTTTTCATGCTTCTACAATGATATCACATTTATTGCCTTAAATTAATTTTTTTGGGTTGTCTTCAGGATGTCGCCAAAGACAAGATCTATGAGAGTGGGAGCATCAGCTTTAGAGGGGTCTGCCACCTCTCCACCTGATGGACAAACAACCGTAGTTCCTCCTACATCTCCGGTACATGTGGGAGTATCTGCACTTTTTGGGGGTCCTCCTCCCCCACCTGTTCAGAGGATTGCCGCAGCTGTGACGGACAACCTCCCACCTCCACCGACTCCGATTTTCGGAGGTATGCCCATTGACGGGGCACAGGTGTTTACTTTGATCCAGGGCATGGTAGATGCCAAGAGAGTGATGGCAGATGCTCAGTGAGTTCAAGCTGAGGCTCAGAGGGTGAAAGCAGAAGCACACCAGGCACAAACCGAGCTGATAAGAGAGAGCATAGAGAATGCTCACCAGGTAGCTCTCCAAGCTGTGGAGAGAGTAGCACAATACCAGCAGTTTCCTGGACAGCAACAACAGCAGAGATCAGGCACTATAGTGGACTTCAAGAGGATGATGCCTCGAGAGTTCAAGGGCATCGAAGGGATACTCTACACTGACGACTGGCTAGAGGACATAGAGAGGAGCCTGCGATTGGCTCAGATTCCGGAGAGCTTGCGGATAGAGGCGGCCGGCAGTCAGATGTTCGATATCGCACTCACGTGGTATCGCACGGAGCCGAGACTTACTGCACAAGGACTTACTTGGGAGACCTTCAAGGAGCTTTTCAAGGAGAAGTTCTTTCCCGACGTGGCCCTGGGAACCTTGGAGAGTCAGTTTCATGACTTGGTCCAAGGAAACATGTCGATCGACGAGTACGCTGCAGAATTCTGTCGATTGAGCCATTTTGCATCGTCTATGATTCGGGACCCAGGAGATCGAGCCCGAAAGTTTATGAAGGGACTAACGAGAGAGATTAGGTCGCGCACCTCTGGTCATCGTACCGCTACCTTTGAGGATATCTTGATGGATGCCCAGATTGCAAAAGAGGATCTGGATCTCAGGCCTAAGAGGAGTCACAATATTTTTGGAGATATAAATGGTAGTACAGGACCGACAAGCGTCCCCAAATTCAGCAACAACCATGGGTGTTTCAGTATCAACAGCAGTACCAGACACCAGTTCATATTCAGCAACAGCCATGGGCGTTTCAGTGTCAACAGCAGTACCAGGCACCAGTTCGTGTTCAGCAGGATCAGTAGCAGCCTCCGAGAGAGACACAGCAGACTTGTCATTTCTGTAAGAAGCCAGGTCACCTCTGGGAGAGTTGTAGAACGAGGCTAGGACTTTGTTTGCACTGCGACGCTGCGGGACATCGAGTAAGGGATTGTCTTCGAGTTCCTTATCTTCCCGGCCAGCGCGCAGCTCCAAATTATAGAGATCCAGCTAGGCTACCTGTGGAACCGTATATTGCTCAGCACCCGCGAAGGGAACCACCCCAGCAGGGCGGGGCATTTACGATGACGGTCGAGGAGACCGATACTGCAAGTAATGTGTTAGCAGGTTCTGTTGTTTCCTTCCTTCTGTTCTTTTCTATTTGATTGATTAATTGATTCCCTAGTACCGTAGCTTATATTCATGATTTTTCTTGTTAGAATGTAGTTAGTAGTACACCCTGACAGAGACTGCAATACCATGACAAAAGACATCATAACCATACATGTTTTTCTTAGATTGTATGTTGTATGACTGTAGGTAGAATTTTTTTAGACTGTGATTATTAGGGGTTGACCATAGTGAAGATTTAGGAAGAGGTTATAACTTGACAAGAGAAATAAGATGCTTAAATTTTGAGGATAATCATTAGTTTAAGTAAAGAGTTAAGAATTTAACATGGCAGAATTGATAATTTATTAATTTTAGGAAGATTATGATATGATTGAATTTGTTATTAAAATTGGAGGAAATTAGGGAGATTATCATTATATCTATTTGATTGTAAGATATGAATTTAAAATTTTATATTATAAATATTACATTTAAATATTTCATAAGTATCGCATTGTTTGAGTTTTGTGGAAAAAGAAACCAAGGAATAAGATCATTGATGGATTAGTGTTTGAATTCGATTAGTGTTGAATTCAATTTTGGGATAAGGACTTAGAATTTTTATACGCACCGATTGGACTTAAAATTTGCGGAGTAAGATGATTAGTGGATTAATGTTTGAATTCAAACTTTTTGGGACGAGATTTTAATTTTATATGCATTGATTGAAATTAAATTAGAGGAGTCGATATTAAATTTCGAGTAGTTAATTATTAACTTAAAAATTTTGGAGGAAATTGTGATAAAAATGGAATTTGATTTTACTTTGAAGATTTTCAGGAATACGATAATTATATAATTTCAAAAATTTTGTGGAATAGCAATATGGATTTACTTTATGATTATATGGCTTGATGAATCTAGATTTGATGGAAAATAATATATATAATGAATAAACACTACTTTTGAGGATTTAAATTTCGGGGACGAAATTCTTTTAAGGAGGGTAGACTTGTCACTACCACATTCTAAAAACAGGGGTATTTTTGACTTTTTATATATTATTAATATTGTGGTAGTTATTTTAAATGATTGCATGATATGTGTATTTAATTTAAATAATTGTATGAGATGTGTATTTATATATATATTATATATATACAGTGTTCATTAATGTTTGAGCTGGTAGACTTGACCTAAAAGCCCACTAGATGAATACCTGACCGAATTATAGGGTTATGTATTTAATTTGTATTATTTAGGATTTAATTATTGGAGGTAGTAATTGATTACCGTAATTTTATTTAATTGTTGCGCCTTACTGTTGCTTCGATATTTGGAGCGCTACCCTAGCTTTTGCCTTCCAACAAATTTCACAACCTTGCCCTCGACGTGCCCGCCTTCCATTCTGACCTTTTGTAACTCATAATTGTCACGCCCCGATCCCGAAAGGGTCAATCGTCCTCACCGGATCCTTTACGGAACCGATTCGTCCTCGCTTGGGGCGTGATGCCGTGCGAGCCTGGAGTTGCGCTCGCACAAGGCAAGAACTTGCAGTTTTAGGAACCCATTTTGAAACACAATTTATAAAACACATTCACAGAGATTTAAACACAAATGCGGAAGAAACATGATTTTTCATTGATAATTCAGAGTAATTTACATAGAGTTTACATTGATGCGCCTTCTCGGCTATTGAATTGCATTACAAAAGATACCTCAAAATGCAGGGCACGCTCCGTCAGATAGTCCACGTCGTTTGTACATTACGCCCTTGTATAGATTGAAGTCTCTGCCTCCAAAACGAACTGACTCCAGCTATACTTCAAAATAGAGGTGCTCCTAGCGCCTCCACGCTATGCTCTAGCGTTGCACCGTCTGAGTGCCTGAAATAGTTGCCCACAACGTGGGTCATTACTCAACTTGTACTGGTGAACGGGATGAACCCACTCGACTAAATCGACACTAGATTGTTAGGGGCGAGCATGCATTAAGATAGCTTCTATAAGGAAGCAAGTGAAATCAATTCATATCAGTTGCATGTTTTGATAGGAATGAAAATAGCATTGAATCCAACCAGTATACCGACTACTTACTCAATCGATGCACGCCTTCCCTGAAATGAAACACAAGTATACTTACCATCTGCACAAGACAATAAGTTAGCATGCGTTCTAGTCTATGCGGTCATTGGTGTGATCGACACCTTAGGGACATATTTCAAGCATTAGCGGCGCGCCCTATCAGCCCGGGTAGCAAGCCCTGCTGGAGGTCCTGCTATGCATCGTGACGAGCACGAATCAAATATTTCCCTCCGGATCGATACGGTTCCAGTGCCCCGGAAAGTCGTTTCGAGGAAATGCCAAACCCTGTGCACAAGTTGTCCCAGACCATGCAAATGCATGAATAATTCATATTACATACAATGCATCGAAATAAACAGAAGAAGTAAAGCATCACATATATATATCTCATGCAACAGTTCATATTTTCTCAAGCGGTGTTCCGATTCAGTTATCCCATAAGTCCAAACTTTATCCGAGGCACCAGGCCGCCGCCAACAACCAACTTTCCTTATAAACAAGCTCAAATTATAAGGTGTGCAAGCATATAATAAATTAGTCTACAAATCCCATGTTCCTTTCTTAGTGGCTGGCATGCCTGTGGCTAAGGATTTCCTAGGCGTCCAACCGGGCATCATCGAGTGAACGATTGAAACTTAGAGATCTTGGCATGAAGAAGTAGGAAAGAAGGGACCAAACCACTCCCTGGTTAAGGGAAAGAGGCTGAAACTAGGAATCCCGCTTAGCGACGATCAAACGTCAGTTACGCGGACCTGAAAGCACCGAGTTAGAATTCTTGCCTATCCTTCCTTGCCGAACTCCCCAAAACCTCAAGCTCCAAACGATAAAACCAGCAGCAAAAACCAAGCAAATCGAAAGCAACACCAAATCAAAACCTCAAAGCGGCAATCAAGAAAACCAAGCAACCAAAACACGAAAACTATTGGACTCGTTTCAATAGAGGCCTTTCCATGAGTTGGAAAGGATCATCGCATTTCGTCCATGGCAAGAAGATGCCGAGATCTAAGTTACGACTCAGACGGACTAGCCACAAGCCCAATTACATAGTCCTCGTCCCGGTCGGATCGGGATTTGAGGCACTACATAATATACCACTAAGAAAAAGTTTCGACCCGAAACTTAAGAACAAGCCCTACCTCCGACTCAATGAACAACGAAGGATACTTCTCCTTCATCTCCGATTAGACTTCCCATGTTGATTCCCCAACTGTATGGTTCCGCCATAGCACGCGAACCAAGGACATCGTACGGTTGCGAAGTACTTTCTCCTTACGATCCAGAATCCGCACCGGCTCCTCTGAGTATGACAAATCCGTGCACAATTCTAGCTGTTCGAAGCTAACTACATGACTCGATTCATGCACATACTTCCGAAGTTGGGAAACGTGGAATACGTCGTGCACTCCAGCCAAGGCGGGAGGTAGTGCAATTCGGTACGCCACAGCTGCCACCCGTTCTAGTATTTCAAAGGGGCCAACAAACCTGGGACTCAGTTTGCCCTTCACGCCGAAACGCATCACTCCACGCATCGGCATCACTTTCAAGAAGACATGATCCCCGACCATGAACTCCAAAGGCCTACGATGAGTATCGGCATAGCTTTTCTGTCGGCTCTGCGCAGTGCGGAGTCTTTCCCGAATCAAGCGAACTTTCTCGACTTCCTGCTCCACCAGCTCTGGCCCGAGTACCTACCGCTCGTCGACTTTGTCCCAACATATTGGAGATCGACACTTGCGCCCATAGAGTGCTTCGTACGGTGCCATCTGGATGCTCGATTGGTAGCTGTTGTTGTACGCAAACTCCGCCAACGGAAGGTGCGTGTCCCAACTAGTCTTTAAATCGTTCGCACACAGCCGTAACATATCTTCAAGTATCTGATTTGTCCTCTCTGTTTGGCCATCAGTCTGGGGGTGGTATGCGGTACTGAACTGAAGCTTGGTTCCCAAAGCAGACGGTAGGCTAGTCCAGAAATGAGATAAGAAACGTCCATCACGGTCAGAGACGATAGAAGCAGGCACTCCGTGTAATCGAACAATCTCATCTATGTAAATCTGTGCTAACCGATCGACGCTCCACGCTACTTTTATGGGAAGAAAGTGGGCTGATTTGGTCAAATGATCAACTATGACCCAAATCGCATCGTGCCCCCGTGGCGTCTTCGGAAATCCCACAATGAAATCCATAGTGATGTTGTCCCATTTCTACTCGGGAATAGCGAGGTTTTGCATCTCCCCGCCGGGCCTCTGATGTTCAGCTTTCACCTATTGACAGGCCATGCACTGTGACACAAAGGTCGCCACATCCCGCTTCATACCTTGCCACCAAAAGGTACCGCATAAGTCCTTGTACATCTTAGTGCTCCCCGGATGCAAAGAATACTTCGCGTAGTGCGCTTCTGCCATAATTTTCCTCCGGAGTTCAGGGTCGCTAGGGACGCATAGCCTTCCTTTCATTTGTAAGGCCCCATCTTCGCCTGCCACAAAGTCAGACGTCTTCCCCGCCGAGATCAATCCGCGTACCTTCGCTAGGAACTGATCGCCCTTCTGAGCTGA
Source organism: Iris macrosiphon (assembly GCA_036927795.1). Taxonomy (NCBI): domain Eukaryota; kingdom Viridiplantae; phylum Streptophyta; class Magnoliopsida; order Asparagales; family Iridaceae; genus Iris; species Iris macrosiphon. The sequence goes on from JAYESA010000013.1 coordinate 45,184,701, forward strand.
TTTGATTCTATCCCGTAAACTCGGTTCAAGATGGAGTGGTGCCAGCTGCACTCCTTGATGCCGAACTCGGAACTCGATGCCCATCGCCTCAAGATCTCGAAGTAAACGGTTGTTTATAGATAACGATCCCACGTGCTTTCGACTCAGAGCATCAGCAACGACGTTTCCCTTGCCCGGAGTATAAGCGATCGTTAGATCATAGTCCTTAATAAGTTCTAGCCAACGCCGCTGCCGGAGGTTCAATTCCCGTTGGGTGAATAGATACTTGAGGCTCTTGTGATCTGTGAAAATTTTGCAAGCAACACCATAAAGATAATGCCTCCACAACTTCAATTCAAATACAATCGCCGGCAATTCCAAATCGTGTGTCGGATAGTTTTTCTCGTGCGGCTTCAGTTGCCTGGAGGCGTACGATATTACCTTGTCCCGTTGCATGAGTACACATCCCAAGCCGAGTCCTGAAGCGTCACTGTATATCTGAAACTCCTCTACCCCATCTGGAAGTGCAAGAATTGGAGCTGAAATAAGATGCCGCTTAAGTTCCCGAAAGCTGGCTTCGCATTCATCACTCCATTTGTATACAATCCCTTTCTGAGTAAGGAGAGTCAAAGGCGAGGCCAGTTTAGAGAAATCTTTCACGAACCTACGGTAGTATCCTGCTAGGCCGAGAAAGCTTCGAATTTCGCTGGCTGACATAGGTTGTTTCCAGTCCATCACCGCCTCTATTTTCTTCGGGTCTACGGCGACGCCTTCTGCTGAGACAACATGAACAAGGAACGCTACGCTGTTCAACCAGAACTCGCACTTGCTGAGCTTAGCGAACAACTTATGTTCTCGTAATGTCTGCAACACGATCTTCAGGTGTTCCTTGTGTTCCGCCTCATCCTTGGAATATATTAGAATGTCGTCGATGAACACGACGACAAACTTGTCTACGTACGGCCGAAACACGCGGTTCATCAGATCCATGAAAGCTACAGGGGCGTTCGTTAAACCGAACGACATCACGAAAAACTCATAGTGTCCGTAACGGGTTCCGAACGCAGATTTTTGAATATCTTCTGGTTTGATTTTCAACTGGTGATACCCTGACCTGAGATCAACTTTCGAGAAAACTGTTGCACCTTGGAGTTGATCAAATAAGTCATCTATCCTTGGCAAAGGGTACTGATTTCGAACGGTCGCCTTATTTAATTCTCGGTAGTCAATACACAGCCGCATGGATCCATCTTTCTTCTTCACGAACAGTACCGGAGCACCCCACGGAGAAACGCTTGGACGTATGTATCCTCGGTCCAACAGATCTTGCAACTGAACCTTAAGTTCTTTCAGCTCTGTTGGGGCCATTCGATAAGGTGCATTCGATATCGGTCGCGCATCCGGAAATGTGTCAATGCTAAATTCGATCTCACGATCAGGAGGCATTCCAGGCAGCTCGTCCGGGAACACGTCGAGGAAATCTGCTATAACATCAGCCTGAGCTGCATTTGCACTTTCCTGTCGGGTGTCTCGAACAGAAGCTAAGTACCCTTCACAACCCGAATGCAGCATACGCCTAGCCGAAATTGCTGATATCACCATTGCCGTCTTCGGTGCAGCGCTGCATGAATAGTAGAAGTCTGCCTCGCCGGGTAGACGAAATACGACTCGCTTCTCCGCGCACTCGATTGTTGCATGGCAAGCACCCAACCAGTCCATCCCGAGAATAATATCGTAATCCTTAATGTCTAGTACAATGACATCTAAGGAAAGCTTCCTCCCTCCGATGCAAATATAACCATCCCTACAGATCGCATGGGCGGGCATGTCGACTCCCGAAGGTGTGCTTACGCAAAGATTCATAGTTAAGGGAGTAGAAGCTAATTTATGCTCAACATTAAATCAGCAGATATGATACTATGCGTAGCACCTGAATCAAATAAGACTCTAGCGGGCAATTCTCTGAAAAGTAACGTACCTGCCACGACCGTTTCAGAGACAGATGCCTCATCCCGAGTCAAGGCATAGACTCGGCCTTGAGCACCCTGACGTTGCGGGTTTACTGGCACAGCATTGGCATCACTTGCTGGAGGCCCCTTATTCTGATTCTCGTTGTTCTGATTCGGCTTACCCTCCCGACAGTTAAATTGTTTATGGCCCAAACGACCACATTTGAAACATCCAGTAACCCGACATTCGTTTACTCGATGCCCTGATTTGCCGCACCTGGTATAGTTCGGTGCTTGGGATTGGCCCCTGTTATCAGACGTGTGCGGACGCTTTTGTGCTCCAGACCCTCCCGTTTCCTGAGGTCGTTTATTGTTGTTGGTACGGGGGGTTTGCGCCTCTACCTTTGGGGGAAAGCGTCCAAAGATCCGCTCGCTGCCCAGGGCTGCTTCATAGCATTCCATGTAGGTTTGATATTTCTGATTGATGACGTCCCTACGCAACTCATCATTCAAACCTTTTTGAAATCGATAGCATCACGCCTGCTGATTAGGCAAGAAATGCCCCACAAACTTTGCCAGTTTAGCAAAAACTGAGTCGTAATCGTCAACAGACAAACTTCCTTGCACCAGATTGCTGAAGTCGTCTTCCTTCTGTTGACGCACGGCTCGGGGAATATACTGTTCAATGAAGGCTGATTTGAATATTTCCCAAGTGATTTTGCAGTTGGGATTAGCATCGTAAATCCCTTGCTTGGTTGCCTCCCACCAATCATGCGCACGCAGTTCCAGCTGAACCGATGCACAGGCCACTCGCTTGGATCCCCGGATGCCAACCAGGTTGAAGAGTCCCTCCAGCTTAGCAATCTATCCCAACACCACGTCCGGTTCTGCTCATCCGTTGAACGTAGGTGGATGCATTTTTGTAAACTCTGCTGCTCGGCAGGAGTTCCTTGCTGAAGGCTGAGTTTCTTCTGACTCATCTTCTACCGCCACGGCCGGCGGCGTGGCAGGAGTCACAGTGGCAGTCCCGTTGCTTGGTACCAAGGATGCAATCAGTTGCATCATGGTATCCATCTGCTTCTGTTGAGAAGCAAATTGTGCCTGCTGCGTAACGGCTTGTTGTTGCTGCACCTCCATGAGATGCATAAGCCGTTCCGCCATACCGGTTGAACCCGCTCCTCCGGATTCTCCTGAACTTGTCGGATCGCTCTGAATAGGCTGAGCACTGCTTGCAGCGGCAGTGTTCTTCTTAGCCATTGCTACAAAAGAGAGTAGCTTGTTAACACTCCAAAATCGATAGATTTTATATCTACGGGCTCATTGTATAGGCGACTCATCTGATGCAGCGGATGCCGAACGCAACTCAATTGAGAGGCGCATCAAACTCCTTTATATTCTTTTGAAATCCTAAGGAAATACAGCCGTGCTCTGATACCAATATGTCACGCCCCGATCCTGAAAGGGTCAATCGTCCTCGCCGGATCCTTTACGGAACCGATTCGTCCTCGCTTGGGGCGTGATATCGTGCGAGCCTGGAGTTGCGCTCGCACAAGGCAAGAACTTGTAATTTTAGGAACCCATTTTGAAACACAATTTATAAAACACATTCACAGAGATTTGAACACAAATGCGGAAGAAACATGCTTTTTCATTGATAATTCAGAGTAATTTACATAGAGTTTACATTGATGCGCCTTCTTGGCTATTGAATTGTATTACAAAAGATAACTCAAAATGCAGGGCGGGCTCCGTCAGATAGTCCACGTCGTTTGTACATTACGACCTTGTATAGATTGAAGTCTCTGCCTCCAAAATGAACTGACTCCAGCTATACTTCAAAATAGAGGTGCTCCTAGCGCCTCCTCGCTATGCTCTAGCGTTGCACCGTCTGAGTGCTTGAAATAGTTGCCCACAACAAGGGTCAGTACTCAACTTGTACTGGTGAGCGGGATGAACCCACTCGACTAAATTGACACTAGCTTGTTAGGGGCGAGCATGCGTTAAGATAGCTTCTATAAGGAAGCAAGTGAAATCAATTCATATCAGTTGCATGTTTTGATAGGAATGAAAATAGCATTGAATCCAACCAGTACACCGACTGCTTACTCAATGGATGCACGCCTTCCCTGAAACAAAACACAAGTATACTTACCATCTGCACAAGACAATAAGTTAGCATGCGTTCTAGTCTATGCGGTCATTGGTGTGATCGACACCTTAGGGACATATTTCAAGCATTAGCGGCGCGCCCTATCAGCCAGGGTAGCAAGCCCTGATGGAGGTCCCGCTATGCATCGTGACGAGCACGAATCAAATATTTCCCTCCGGATCGATACGGTTCCAGTGCCCCGGAAAGCCGTTTCGAGGAAATGCCAAACCCTGTGCATAAGTTGTCCCAGACCATGCAAATGCATGAATAATTCATATTACATACAATGCATCGAAATAAACAGAAGAAGTAAAGCAGTACATATATATATCTCATGCAACAGTTCATATTTTCTCAAGCGGTGTTCCGATTCAGTTATCCCATAAGTCCAAACTCTATCCGAGGCACCAGGCCGCCACCAACAACCAACTTTTCTTATAAACAAGCTCAAATTATAAGGTGTGCAAGCATATAATAAATTAGTCTACAAATCCCATGTTCCTTTCTTAGTGGCTGGCATGCCTGTGGCTAAGGATTTCCTAGGCGTCCAACCGGGCATCATCGAGTGAACGATTGAAACTTAGAGATGTTGGCATGAAGAAGTAGGAAAGAAGGGACCAAACCACTTACTGGTTAAGGGAAAGAGGCTGAAACTAGGAATCCCGCTTAGCGACGATCAAACGTCAGTTACGCGGACCTGAAACAGCACAAGCACCGAGTTAGAATTCTTGCCTATCCTTCCTTGCCGAACTCCCCAAAACCTCAAGCTCCAAACGATAAAACCAGCAGCGAAAACCAAGAAAATCAAAAGCAACACCTAATCAAAACCTCAAAGTGGTAATCAAGAAAACCAAGCAACCAAAACACAAAAACTGTGGGACTCGTTTCAATAGAGGCCTTTCCATGAGTTGGAAAGGATCATCGCATTTCGTCCGTGGCAAGAAGATGCCGAGATTTAAGTTACGACTCAGACAGACAAGCCACAAGCCCAATTACATAGTGCTCGTCCCGGTCGGATCGGGATTTGAGGCACTACAATAATTATGCTCTCTTGTACTTCATTTTAGCCGCACAATATTTGTCGCGGACGTTTATTTAATTTCTAAATAAAATCCAACTTTGTATCTTTGTGCGTTCCAATCGGAATTGGACACAATCTTAACCCATTCTCGTGCAACCCAAATTAGGGTAATTTCTGTTCTGAGTCTTCTTCACTAATGATATTTATGTCCCAACATAATTTTGGCCCCATGTACTCCTAATTAATTTTAGAACACCACTTGCATTTATTTCTAAATAAATTGGGGATATCAACTTTGACTAATCCTACTTTAATCCAATTTAATCCAAGTACCCCATCAATTAAGCCCATACAAAACACACAATACCCTCTCACCCTACAAAATACCAAACACCAATTTTCACACAATTTTTCTATCATTTCATGTGTTTGTGCAATTACCCAAACTTAAGGGGCTAAATTGCAAATATTGTAACATGTGGCACCCCCTCATTGGTCAAGGCCAAATGGAGAGACCACCCTCTTCTTTGACCGTAGTCAACTTTTCTCCTCCCCTTCCTTTGCATGAAGAAACCCATCTCTTCATGTAAAATCCTCACCCCTCATTTGAAATGGAAACATCACCACCCTCCATTCAACACACCCCTTCCTATAAAATATCACATCACCTCACTCTTCCCAACCATGCCCTAATCCCCAAACCTAGGAAAGCCCCCATCTCCTCCTCCTCACTCAACCGTAGCATTTCCTATTTTTTTTCCCTTTCTTTTCTTTTCCTTCTTGTTCTTCCTCTTCACATATTTTTGGTTTAAAAAAACCAACTCCACTTCACCTCCTTCCTTTTACCCGAGCCACCCGGCCGGCCCCTTACCCCGGCCAACTGCCCCGGCCAACCATTCCTTCAACCCCGGCCAAGCCCGGCCACTGCTCCAGTCTCCGGCACCACCACCTGAACCAACCACCACCACCATCATCATCAGAACCAGTCATCATCACCATCTCCATTACCATCACCCGACTCCGACCCCGGCGAGCATCTCCCTCCATCGAGCCCGACCCGCCAGAGCTCGAGAGGCAACTCCATCTTCCCTGGTGTGATCCTCTCCTGTTCATCCTCCTCTGGCCATTACCTCCGGCCACGAACAACTCCCCGACACCGCTGAAACCATCTGCCCCGACATCAACCACCCTCTGCCTACTCCTCACACAACCACCTCCCGCCATCATCGGCTCTGCCACCACACTCGCCGAACGGATCCCCGACCACCTCTGCCATCACTACCACCTCATCCTTTCCTCCTCCCTGCATCCCCCGGCACCACCACCATCAGAACCATCACCACCACCCTTAAGTCCGTCCAGCTTCCTCTCCGGCTGCACACGACCACCACCACCAACAGTTCATCCCGGCCGACCCAGCACCACCTTCGTCACCTTCGTCATCCTCATCGTCGTCGTCTTCGCCGTCGTCGTAGACGCGCACAGGTTCGATGCTCCCCTCACGTACACGTACGCGTGTACGTATGTTTATAGTGTATATACGTATGTATTAGTATATATGTAATAGTGTATATGTATTCATATATATATATATATATATATATATATATATATATATATATATATATATATATATATATATATATATATATATATATATATATGTATTGGTATATTTTCATATAGTATATGTGTAATAAATACGTATTTTGGTATATATATATATATGTATGTATTTTGGTATGTATATATATGTAGCATATATATATTTGTATTGGTATATATATATGTACTTATATACGTATATGGTATATGTATTAAATATAGTATATGTATATTTTTACTGGAATCTGTATATAAATATATATTCAGTATATACATTCTTTTGTATACACATAAATAGTGGTTGTAGTATATATATAAAAATGTGGCATATATATTTTTAACATATTGATATATATATAGATATAATATATAATTCTATTTAGTGTATATACACTTATACATATTTTGTATATAATTATTGGTATATCCATATATATGTATTAAATTTAATTATTGATAATATGTATAATTATGAATGTATTAGGCGACCCGAGTGTAATTACGGATACCCCGTATTTACATGGACCTGTAACCCTGCTAATTATTAGAAGGTTGTCATATGTACACTCACGTATTGGCGAGACCCGTATTACCGACTATATGAATTCACAGCAATTACAGAAGCGACACCCGCGCAATCAGACGCACACTTGACCCTAGTTGACCAGTGTCATACCTAGCGTAGCCTTGAGTTTATTGTGTTTTGATCGTATGTGTTAGTGTAATGTCTGATGCAATGTTGTATTGTATGATATGTCTATAGGAATGTTGGATTATCCAGACGATACTCTGGAACAGGACATTGGTATTACCAGCTAAGGACCCAAGGCGAGTACATTCTCTGATAATTTCCAATCATTTGATAATTTCTATAATTCTAGTATCTAGAAATATTACATCTGATTCCTGACACTGTACTACACGGACTAGTATATAGATTGGATCTGCAGCCATGAGATATTACATTGATTATCGTATTGACATTGTACACGAAATTGATATTTAGACCTTGTACATGATATATTGGATATTGCTCGTGTATCGTGACGTGTCATGATTGGATCCACTGTACTAGTTGGGGGCGGGGAAGTAGTTAGTGAGAAATGTGATCAAATCTATATTGTACAAGTATAGAATAATGTTAGTGTTAATCATACTCCACACGTATGATTAGCCAGGCCATATAGCTCTCATACATGTTCCCAAGTCGATCACATATCGAAGCTACTACTTCAAACACTTAGAATAGTTACAGTTCTCTATTTTAGATCATATACTACATCACCCGTATATGATATTGTACCTCATTCTCTTCATTTCATATATGCACTGACTGTATCATAATGCCTATATTGCCTCTCTCTTTATATTGCCTGTCTCATTTATTCATTGTCTTCTCTCAGTATATAGCATCATCTGTTTATTGTTTTATAGTCCTTATCAATTAAATGGAACTGTTATTTGAGATGTACTTTGCTCCTTCCTGATTGGAAATATTTTTCCAGACTATGCCTTAGAGGACTGGTGTCCGACATTTTATGGACCACGGGGTGAGTAGCTGCAGACTTAGACTTGGTAGTTCAGTTGTGATTCCGGGAGGTCTAGCCGGAATCACTAGTTATCTAGTTAGTTCTTTTAGCAGATTATTTGGTACCGGATTTGTCTTCGGCATACTTGTTGAGATTTGGATATTATTGTTGAGTTAGATTATTTATATTTAGACTTGTGTTGTATTTTATTTTATTTCTTCGATATCTTATCTAGTTATGTGATTGAGTATGTTGTTCATTTTATATTGTGTTATCCGTGTCTCCTTATGGAGTTGGATACTCGTGCAAGATTGTTTAGATAGTGCATTGACCTAGACAGTGTTCTACCGCCGATGTTGCGGCGTAGGCTGGACGTACCCACGTACTCGTACCCCAATTCCGGGTGCGGGTCGTGACAGTCATGTACTAGATCACTCGGCGAACGAGTTTGGACCGACGCTCAGCTATCCTGAACAACCCGTTGATATCTTGGATCATAGAGAGAAGGTATTACGGAACCAGACTATTCCCTTGGTTCATGTTGCATGGAGATATCACTCGCCAGGCAAGTCAACCTGGGAAAGAGAGGACAAAATACGCGAGCAGTATCCGTATCTCTTCGAGACTTGAGGTATAATTCTTGTTTGATTGTTGTTTGTGCTATTTATTTTAATTTTGAGGACAAAATTCCTTTAAGAGGGGTAGACTTGTCACCCCCACATTTTAGATTAGGGGTATTTTCATCTTTTCATAATTAATGTGTAAATGATTGCTTGATAATTAATTATATTTAAATTGCTGTAATTTTATTTGATTGTTGCACTTTACCGTTGTTTCGATAATTAGAGCACTACACTAGCCATTGTCTTCCAACAGATTTCACACCCTTGTCCTAGACGTGTCAGACTGTTATTTTGATCTTTGTGTGACTCATAACTAAGTTTTGTTGTGCTTTATTTTAGTCGCACAACATTCGTCGCAACCGATTATATTTAATTTTATATAAATTAAACTTGTATCCTTGTGCGTTCCAATCGAAATTGGAGACACAATCTCGACCCATTTCGAGTAACCCAAATTAGGGTAATATTCTATTATGAGTCTACTACATTCATGACACTTGTGTCCCACTTAATTTCAGTCCCATGTACTTCTAATTAATTTTAGAACCCAATTTGTATTTATTTTAATTAAATTAAATCATAAACCTCACTTTGTTCAATTTTTCAATTATTGAGCACTTTTGTGCAAAAGTGCATTAAGGTATCCACCCCGTTGGACACGACACGTAAATAACCCATTTCTCCTTCATGTATATTTTTCCATAATTTTTGGGAGTGTGCAACGCAACATCAACCTCCTTGAACCATGGCCCTCCAAACCTTGAACCAATGCATCATAGCCATTCATTTTAATTTATTTGAATCATAACCCTTGAAATACCTACATGAGAAGACCCTTTTTCCCAAGGGGTTGACCAAAGTCAAACTTTTCTAGGTCAAACCAACGCCCCTTCATATATAAACTCTTTTTCTTTACTTTTTCCTTTTCTTTCTATTCCCTAAACCTAATACCAGCCGACCACCCCCTTCCCTATTCATCTCCTTCCTCCCGCCATTCCACCAGAGCTCGCCGAAGCTTAGCCTCATCAACCCGCTGCAGCAGAAGCCCGATTCCATCCCGCTGTCCCCGACTTCGTCCCTGTCAACGCTGACCCGCCGGAACCTGAACGACCCCTCCCCCGCGTCGATATCCCTCGACGACTCGATGAACCGCTGTTGAAGACGAGCACCACCGCACGACGCTGTACCGAGCTGCTGTCCACGCCTACACTCGACCGGACCAACGATGACCAGCCACACTTGAGAACGCGATGCCTGCTCGAAGGAGAAGTCGCAGCCACTGTGACTCGAGACCCCGCCTATCCTCGACCACGTCGACCCTCCAGACCGTTCACCCGAACGCCGTTAACCTCGCGAAGCCATCCCATCGACCAGACCCATGACACGCCTGATTGAACGCAGAATTCGTCGGAGACGCTGCCAACCGCCGGATTCTTCGACACAGCAGCAGTAGGAGCAGCCGAGCACCCCCTTCGCGACGACCTCGATACGCTCATCTTGTCCCACGTACCCAGGTTCGAGTTCCCTCTTGCGTATATGTATACGTACGCGCATACACGTATTTTATCATCGTATTGCATACGTATTTAGTCATAGTATATTTAGTATATAATGGTATTGTCACGTCCCAGTCCCAAAATACACGGGACCAGGCCACATGGCAATAGCCAGCTGTCACGTCTCCGTGGATATCCCAATTTAATGGATCCTAACAAAGAGTGCTACGCTGTCCTAAAATAATAACATGTCCCATATCAATCAACAACAGGTAATCTAATCTCATCCACAATATAAACAACAAGAATATATTAAATATAAATGTTGGAAGATAAATGCCAGTCTCAAAATATCATAGTACAACCAAGAATGTCTGGTGGGGACAAACCCATGACTATGATGAAATAAAAGTACTGAAATGATAGATAAAAGAGTAATGACTAGGGCATCGACTGACTAGATAATGATGCTCCCAATACTAGGCAGAAGGCCTACCAACTAATCACGGAAACTCTGACGGAAGCTCCTCTAGCTCCTCTGTTGTAGCGTACCTAGTCTCCTGTCCTGGGCCGTACACTGTGGGATAATATGCCTCGTCCAAATCTGGAAAGGTACCAGGTCCTCAGAGGGACGTAACAAGATACATAGAAATATGCCATATATATGAATACTGAATAAAATAAATACAATAAAGTGTGTGCTAACCATCTAAGTGAATGCAATATGAAGACAACTTTGGTACGTAGGGGTAGGCGTAGGCATAACGTCCAACACTCCGAAGAGCGTGGTATCTATAACGTCCATCATTCCGAAGAATGAGGTATCTGTAATATATATACGTCCGTATCACTCTGAAGAGCGCGGTGTCTGCAATAAAGGGAGTCATTGGATCTGTGCCTCCTCCGGATACTATAAAATCCAATGTGTGTATCCCATACGCCCACTAGCTGTCTTTCTCGCCCAATGTAGATACACTAGTCGAATACTCAACGTGCATACCACGTATCTATATGCCAGTCTCTACAAATAAAATATCCTGAGTTACGTACTAACCGTGATGCATGTCACACGCACCGATAGCAAGACGAGTACGCGAACCCGTATCCCAATATAAGTTTGTCACTGTGGACGTGTAAGAGTGTCAGGTCTTCGGAAGATACCAGAGTATCTTCCCAATGTGGTGAGTCTACTAGTGACTAGGTCAAGTACACTAATCATCGACGCATCTGTCGACTGCACCTGAGTCAATCTCGGACGCGCACAGTCATATAAAAATAACGCAATAAGATATCATACAACATATGCATAATTTAAATTAGACAGTAAATATGGCAAGGTATCTTGCCTGGATCCTCAAGCTGTGAATGCCAAAATCCTATTCCTGTAGTGTCTCCTGGCTGATCCAATGACCCTAAACACACAATATAATATAGCAATCTAGCATCAGACACTAAAATAACACACACAGATACTACGACGCTGCTCTTAGGTACTGTCACAAGATCACGGTTGGTCAACTACAGAGTCGCGTGTGCACGTAGCTAAGGTGTGCACGTATTCTGTCCTCGGTTACCGTGTCTCTCATGATAATAATACTAAGTTATGGGTTACCAACTATCTCTGATCTGTACCAATACATGTCCTTATTTTCTATGTTTTAAGCATACTTGGTTTATGTCCAGGTTTTCAGGTAAATTTTTAGTCTTTGATACTAGGTCATAAATTTAGGGTAATTACTAATGTATTTAATTTAATCAACATTCATGCATTCACAACTATAGGTTAATATTATTTAGCTTGTGTCTATAAGCGATACGACAACACGATGAAATGACGATAGGATACATGGAAGGAAGGGCTGGAGGACGAGTACCTGATCAAAAGAACGAGGGGGTGTCTGCTTCGTCGACGTGCGCGCTCGTCGTCGGTCGGCGGAGCTCCGGTCGTCGGGCGGCAGCTAAGGCAGCAGCGGTAGTACTGCAGCAATGGCAGCAGCAGCCTTGGCAGCACGGTGCGGGCTAAGGGCGGTGCAGGGGTGGCTGTCAGGACACGGGGAAGGTGGTGCTCCGCCTGACAGTAGTGGTCGGGCGTGCTGGAGGCGGTGACCGGGGGCCGGGGCAGTTGGGTTTTGATGGGAGGTCGAGTTTTGATGAGAGGTCGATGGCGGCGGTTTCAGGCGGCCTGAGGGGAGGGTCCCGTGGTTAGGTGGGGTGCAGGCGGCGGTCGTGGCAGTGGGAGTGGCGACTTGAGGTGGTGGTGGGGTGTTTGTGAAGTCGGAGGAGGGATTGGGGTTGCTCGGGTTTGAAGGGGGAAAGCTCGGCTAGGGTTGCTAGGTGTTAAAATTTTAGGGTTTCATTAGGAACAAGTGTGTATTTATATAGGAGGGAGTTATGTGGGCTAACCTCGGGTTTTAGGCCGGTCTGGACCCCTGGGGATGGGACTGGTCCACAAGAAATGGTGTACAGGTGTTCGGTTAGGTCTCGCTTTGGGTGAAAATTGGCCTCTAATTTAATTCAATTAAAAACAATGCGCACGGCGTTCTTTAATGGATTGAAGACACATAGAACTAGATTCGAGTGAAACACAAAAGTCATGGGCATAGCTGGCTCGGCGTAGGCTAATACCCTAATTTGGGTTATAGGGAATTGGGTTGTGGTTATGCCTCAAATTCAAGTAGGAATGGACAATTTAGGGAAATCAGATTTATTGAAATAACACATAGACGTTTGTAACGAATATTATGCAGCTCAAATAAAGCACAATATTGAGTATCTAAAAGTTAGACAAGGGTCAGGTGGGTATTCTGGCATGTCAGGAGATGTATAAGAAATTTGTTTGAAGGTAACTAATAGTATAGCGCTCCAAACATCAAAGCAACGGTAAGGTGTATCAAGACATAAAATTGTTGCACAAAAGGTCTAATTGTATCCAATTTAATCCTAGTCTCTCGATTTAAATAAAATAAATCCTAAATTGGTCGAGGGGGTTTACAATCTACCCTCCTTAGAGTATTTTGTACTCGAAATTAAAACATACGCCTGGTAAGAACTACTGACTGAAATTAAAAGATACTACATACCTATGCCTTCGAAGATATGGGGATAGCGCTGTCGGATATCCTCCTCACGTTCCCAGGTCGACTCGCCTGGTGCATGATGCCTCCATGCGACACGAACTAGGGGGATAATCTGACCTCGTAATACCTTCTCACTTTTGTCCAAAATCTCAACAGGCTCCTCCTGGTATGATAAACTCGGGCCGACTGTAATTTCTGAATGGTCAAGCACATGACTCTGATCTGGTATGTACCTTCTTAGCTGAGATACATGGAAGACGTCATAGACTCCTTCCAAGGTCTATGGTAAGGCTAACCTGTAAGCAACCTCTTCGATGCGTTCTAACACATCGAATGGCCCGATGTACCTCGGACTCAGCTTTTCTCTGCCTCCAAATCTGATAGTCCCTCGAGTAGGTGAGATCTTTAGAAATACATGATCTCCAACCTGGAACTCTAGGGGTTGTCGATGTGCATTTTCCTAATGCTTTAGTCTGTCCTGTGCTGCTCGCAGGTGCCCCTGGATCTTCTTCACCTTCTCCACTATACGAACAACCAACTCTGGCCCAAGAATCTGTCTCTTGCCTATATCGCTCCAACATACTGGGGAACGACACTTCCTTCCATACAACGCTTCATAGGGAGCCATTTGAATGCTCGCTTGATAGCTATTATTGTAGAAAAATTCGACCAAATACAAATGGTCCTCCCATGATCCTCCGAAATCAAGCATGCACGCTTTTAACATATCTTCCAATGTCTGAATGGAGCACTCGGACTGGCCATCTGTCTGTGGGTGATACGATGTGCTAAACTTCAGGCGGGTACCGAGACTCTCATGCATACTCCGCCAAAAGTAAGATGTAAACCTCGTATCCCTGTCAGACACTATACTAACTGGTACTCCATGCAGTCGCACAATCTCCCTCATGTACATATCTGCTAAGACCTCTGTCGATTGCCCAACTCTGAAGGGTAAAAAGTGTGCGGACTTGGTGAGTCTATCCACGATTACCCATACTGCATTGCGACCATTAGGACTCCTAGGAAAGCCCGTAACAAAGTCCATAGTGATATGCTCCCATTTCCACTCCGGTATAGGGAGCGGTTGAAGCAATCCTGCAAATCTACGATACTCAGCCTTGACTTGCTGACACACCAGGCACTTCGCCACAAAGCGTGCTATCTCTCTGTTCATTCCATGCCACCAGTAGTACTGCCTTAAGTCTCTGTACATCTTCGTGCCTCCTGGATGAATAGAGTATGTTGAACTGTGTGCCTCTGATATCAATTTCTGACGAAGTTCTCCATTTGGAACATAGAGACGATCTCCACATCTCTAAGGTCTCGTCTTCATGTATACGCAATCTTGTCTGTATTCCAGCCTCTGTCCTCTGTCAAAGCCTCTAAAATCTGGCGTCTGTCGGCAAAGCAGCCTTGATCCTCTCCAATAGTGTTGATTGCAACTGAAAACTCGACAACTGTCCATCTACTCTAGGCATAACGACCTCTATACCCATCTGCTCTAGATCTCTCAACAAATGTTGTTGGGTAGTCAAGAAGAATGCCATAGGTCTTCTACTCAGTGCGTCAGCTACTACGTTGGCCTTTCCTGGGTGGTACTGTAGCTCAATCTCAAAGTCTGTCATCACCTCGAGCCAACGTCTCTATCTCTGGTTCAGGTCCTTCTGAGTGTAGACGTACTTTAGGCTTTTATGATCAGTGAATATCTCTACTCTTTCTTCGTATAGGTAGTGCCTCCAAAGCTTCAAAGCAAAGATCACTGCTGCAAGCTCCAGGTCGTGAGTGGGATAGTTCTTCTCATGGGTCCTTAACTGCCTAGAGGCATAGGCCACAACCTTTCCATGCTACATCAAGACACATCCTAATCCTTTCACGGATGCATCGATATAGATCACGAATCCTCCGGGTCCAGAAGGTATGGTCAAGATAGGTGCTGTAGTCAAACGCTTCTTCAGCTCATCGAATGCCTTCTGACACTCCTTTGTCCAAGTGAACTCCTTCTCCTTACGGGTCAAGCGGGTCATCGATCTGCAACCTTCGCGAAGTTCTCTACGAACCTCCGGTAATATGTAGCAAGTCCTAGGAAACTTCTCACCTCTGAGACATTGTTAGGGGTTGGCCATGTCTCTACTGATGAAATCTTTACCGGGTCTACTGAAATACCATCTCCAGAGATAACGTGTCTAAGAAAAGAGACACGATCTAGGAGGAACTCACACTTGCTCAGTTTGGCCTAAAGCCTCTCTCTCCTCAGCGTCTCTAACACTAGTCTCAAGTGCTCTTCGTGCTCCTCGTGGCTCTTCGAATATACCAAGATGTCATTGATGAAGACTACCCCGAACTGGTCTAGGTACTAGTGGAAGACTCTGTTCATCAAGTTTATAAATACAGCAGGTGCATTCGTCAGTCCAAAAGGCATCACTAAGAACTCGTAGTGACCATAACGAGTCCTGAATGCTGTCTTTTGAATGTCTTCTCTTCGCACCTTCACTTGATGATAACCCAATCTCAAGTCGATCTTTGTGAACACCATTGCTCCTGTCAACTGGTCGAATAAATCAACAATCCACGGCAGGAGTACTTGTTCTTGATGGTCAAAGCATTAAGGGCTCTGTAATCAAAGCATATACGTACTGTTCCATCCTTCTTAGGTACAAACAACACTGGTGCTCCCCAGGGTGATGCACTAGGACGGATAAATCCCTTGCTCTGCTACTCCTCTAATTGTAACTTCAGCTCATCTAGTTCCTTCTTCGCCAATCGGTATACATAGAAGATACTGGTGCTGCTCCGGGTACTAGCTCAATAGTGAACTCTACTTCTCTATCTGGCGGTAAGCCTAGCAATTCTTCAGGAAAAACATCCTCAAATTCTGCAACTATTGGTGGGGGTACCATCTCCATAGCCCTGTAAGCTCCAGCTATCTGTCCTACTCCTTGCTCGACGGTCCCTCGCATGTACTCGAACTCCGATTGATCTGGCGGTCTAAAAGTGATGCTACCCTTCCGGCAGTCCAGTACGGCATTATACTGGCTTAACCAGTCCATGCCTAGCACAACATCAAAGTATGGCATGGGTAATACCAAGAATCGCGCTCTCATCTCTCTACCACATACGACTACCAAATACGTTCTAATAGTGCTGGTAACCGGTACGATACCTCCTCCGGTAAGAATCTTCCAACTCTTAGGTAAGGGGGAAGTCGCTACTATATGCATTGCTACGAATCTACTAGATATAAATGATAGCATAGAACCTGAATCAAACAATGCAGTCACAGGTAATAATACAACTAAAATGGTACCTGTAATAGCTTCCCCTTCTGTTTCCTCCTTCGTAGCTGCTAATACAAAGGCCTGTTCGTGCCTCTGTCCTCCGGTCTGCTGTCGGTCTCGAACCAACTGTGCCTGCTGTGGGGCCAAGGGTGGTCCCCTCTGAAATCCTTCGGGTGTTGGTAGACGCTGACCTACTGGTGGGGGTAGTATCCTCGGAACTGGTGCTGCTGGCCTCTGTTCGGTCTGCGGTGCTGCATCTCTGCGCTGGGGGCAGTCTCGGGCAAGGTACTGGCTCGCTCCACATATTATGCATAATCCGAGCTTCTTTCGACAATCTCTAATGATGTGGCCCTTCTTGCCACAATGGTGACAAGTCGGGAGCTCCTGCTGTGGGTATGGTGCTGCCCCCTGTTGTGTCTGTGCTCCGGGACGACGAATCGGTCCTCCTGCTCCGGGCTAGGCTCTGGCTGGTGTGGTCGTGCTGGAACGTCTAGCTCCTCTGACAATGGCCTCCTGGATCCTCGTATTTCCAATAACCTCCTCATAAGAAATCCTTGCATGTGTGGTGGTATACATTTGAAGCTCGAAAGTGAGGCCATGATGGAATCTCTTAGCCTTCTCTAGATCGTTGGGTATCAGGACGGCACCAAATCTGCTAAGAC
Source organism: Iris macrosiphon (assembly GCA_036927795.1). Taxonomy (NCBI): domain Eukaryota; kingdom Viridiplantae; phylum Streptophyta; class Magnoliopsida; order Asparagales; family Iridaceae; genus Iris; species Iris macrosiphon. The sequence goes on from JAYESA010000013.1 coordinate 45,202,069, forward strand.
GGCTGAAGTCCGCGTCATATGCGTCAACAGTCATATTCCCTTGTTCTAGATGTAGGAACTAGGAGTACAGGGCATTTCTGACTGTAGCTGGGAAATACTTTACATTGAAGTACTCTAAGAACTATTCCCAAGTCTGGTTCTTGCCTACACTGCGCTCAATGGAATTCCACCAGTGATGGGCGTTGCCTTTCAGTTGGGCCCTCACCGCGGTCATCCAAAGGTCTGGATGCAGTTGTGAAGCCTCTAGTAACATATCCGTGTTGGCGACCCAATCAGAGATCTCCTCTGCAGTCTCGTTGCCCAAAAAAGTATTTGGTCCCATCTGTCGGAACCATCTAATAGTGCCACCTGTCTGGGCTGGTGGAGGTGCTGGTACTGGTGCTGGGACAGGTGTCCTCTCTAGTACTGCCATCAAACTCTGCCTCAACGTCTCGGTCTGATGCCACTATGCTTGTATCATAGTCTGGAAGAACTGAAGCATCTGTGGTTGTCCATCTAATTATGGCATCTGTGGTGAATAGGGTGGAGGTGGTGGTAATGGAACCTCTGGCTGTGCGGTAGGTGTCTCCTCTGATGTCGGCCTCTCAGTCTGTGGCATCGGTGTAGCTTCCGAAGTCTGGCCCTCAAAATGCTACATGGGGATCGTCTGGGAAGTCTGTCCCTCGTGCTGCTGTGTAGGATTGCCCTGAGAAGTCTCGTGCCAATGTATCAGCGGGGCCTGTAGTGGTGGTTGCCCTCCAGGTAATCCCTGGGGTACCTCCTCTCTTTGGGTGGTGTCGGTTGGCATCACAGCACTGGGTGCCCCTCGTCCACTGTGCAAGTTTATCTTGTTGCAAGAGATAGGACTTCATTAAAAAAAGTACGGAATCAAGCAAACATGATGCAAATATTTTAGAAGTAACACGAAGGAAGTTCAAAGACGTAATCAAAGTGGATGAGACCTAGTAATTTCTATCCTATTGCAGGCTCGCTGGGCATGTTACCATACCACAACCGATAAAGTCGACATGCATGGGCCACCACTAAAACAATGTCACACCCTAGTCCCAAAATACACGGGACTAGGCTACGTGGCAATAGCCAGCTGTCACGTCTCCGTGGATATCCCAATTTAATGGATCCTAACAAAGAGTGCTACGCTGTCCTAAAATACTAACATGTCCCATATCAATTAATAACAGGTAATCTAATCTCATCCACAATATAAACAACAAGAATATACTAAATATAAATGCTGGAAGATAAACGCCAGTCTCAAAATATCATAGTACAACTAAGAATGTCTGGTGGGGACAAACCCACGACTATGACGAAATAAAAGTACTGAAATGATAGATAAAAGAGTAATGACTAGGGCATCGACTGACTAGATAATGATGCTCCCAATCCTAGGCAGAAGGCCTACCAACTGATCACGAAAACTCTGACGGAAGCACCTCTAGCTCCTCTGCTGTAGCGTACCTAGTCTCTTGTATTGGGCCGTACACTGTGGGGTAATACACCTCGTCCAAATCTGGAAAGGTACCAGGTCCTCAGAGGGACGTAACAAGATACATAGAAATATGCCATATATATGAATACTGAATAAAATAAATACAATAAAGGGTGTGCTAACCATCTAAGTGAATGCAATGTGAAGACAACTTTGGTACGTAGGGGTAGGCGCAGGCATAACGTCCAACACTCCAAAGAGCATGGTATCTGTAACGTCCATTATTCTGAAGAATGAGGTATCTGTAATATATATACGTCCGTATCACTCCGAAGAGCTCGGTGTATCCCATACGCCCACTAGTTGTCTTCCCCGTCCAATGTAGATACTCTAGTCGAATACTCGACGTGCATACCACGTATTTATATGCCAGTCTCTACAAATAAAATATCCTGAGTTACGTACTAACCGTGATGCATGTCACACGCACCGATAGCTAGTCGAGTACGCGGACCCGCATCCCAATATGAGTTTGTCACTGTGGATGTATAAGAGTGTCAGGTCTTCGAAAGATACCAGAGTATCCTCCCAATGTGGTGAGTCTGCTAGTGACTAGGTCAAGTACACTAATCATCGACGCATCCGTCGACTGCACCTGAGTCAATCTTGGATGCGCACAGTTATATGAAAATAACGCAATAAGATATCATACAACATATGCATAATTTAAATTAGACAGTAAATATGGCAAGGTATCTTGCCTGGATCCTCAAGCTGTGAATGCCAAAAGCCTGTCCTTGCAGTGTCTCCTGGCTGATCCAATGACCCTAAACACACAATATAATATAGCAATCTAGCATCAGACACTAAAGTAACACACACAGATACTACGATGCTGCTCTTAGGTACTATCACAAGATCACGGTTGGTCGACTACAGAGTCGCGTGTGCACGTAGCTAAGGTGTACACGTATTCTGTCCTCGGTTACCGTGTCTCTCGTGACAATAATACTAATTTATGGGTTACCAACTATCTCTGATCTGTACTAATACATGTCCTTGTTTTCCATGTTTTAAGCATACTTGGTTTATGTCTAGGTTTTCAGGTAAATTTCTAGTCTTTGATACTAGGTCATAACTTTAGGGTAATTACTAATGTATTTAATTTAATCAACATTCATGCATTCACAACTATAGGTTAATGTTATTTAGCTTGTGTCTATAAGCGACATGACGACACGATGAAACGACGATAGGATACAAGGAAGGAAGGGCTGGAGGAGAAGTACCTGATCGACAGAACGAGGGGGGTCTGCTTCGTCGACGTGCGCGCTCGCCGTCGGTCGGCGGAGCTCCGATCGTCGGGCGGCAGCTAAGGCAGCAGCGGCAGCGGTAGTACTGCAGCAGATGCAGCAATGGCAGCAGCAGCCTTGGCAGCGGCGGTACGGGTTGAGGGCGGTTCGGGGGTGGCTTTCAGGTCGCGGGGAAGGTGGTGCTACGCCTAACAGTGGTGGTCGGGGGTGCTGGAGGCGGTGACCGAGGTCCGGGGCAGTCGGGTTTTGATAGGAGGTCGAGTTTTGATGGGAGGTCGATGGCGGCGGTTGCAGGCGTCCTGAGGGGAGGGACCGGTGGTTAGGTAGGGTGTAGGCGGCGGTCGTGGCAGTGGGAGTGGCGACTTGAGGTGGTGGTGGGGTGTTTGTGAAGTCGGAGGAGGGATTGGGGTTACTCGGGTTTGAAGGGGGAATGCTCAGCTAGGGTTGCTAGGTGTTAAGATTTTAGGGTTTCATTAGGAACAAGTGTGTATTTATATAGGAGGGAGTTATGTGGGCTAACCTCAGGTTTTGGGCTGGTCTGGACCCCTAGGGATGGGACTGGTCCACAAGAAAGGGTGTACAGGTGTTCGGTTAGGTCTCGCTTTGGGTGAAAATTGGCCTCTAATTTAATTCAATTAAAAACAATGCACACGGTGTTCTTTAATGGATTGAAGACACATGGAACTAGATTCGAGTGAAAGACAAAAATCATAGGCGTAGCTGGCTCGGCGTAGGCTAATACCCTAATTTGGGTTATAGGGAATTGGGTTGTGGTTGTGCCTCAAATTCAAGTAGGAATGGACAATTTAGGGAAATCGAATTTATTGAAATAACACATAGACGTTTGTAACGAATATTGCGCAGCTCAAATGAAGCACAATATTGAGTATCTAAAAGTTACACAAGGGTCAGGTGGGTATTCTGGCGTGTCTTGGAGATGTATATGAAATTTGTTTGAAGGTAACTACAAGTGTAGCGCTACAAACATCAAAGCAACGGTAAGGTGTATTAAGACATAAAATTGTTGCACATAAGATCTAATTGTATCCAATTTAATCCTAGTCTCTCAATTTAAATAAAATAAATCCTAAATTGGTCGAGGGGGTTTACAATCTACCCTCCTTAGAGCATTTCGTCCTCGAAATTAAAACATACGCCTGGTAAGAACTACTGACTGAAATTAAAAGCTACTACATACATATGCCTTTGAAGAGATGGGGATAGCGTTATCGAATATCCTCCTCACGTTCCTAGGTCGACTCGCCTGGTGCATGATGCCTCCATGCGATACGAACTAGGGGGTAGTCTGACCTCGTAATATCTTCTCACTTCTATCCAAAATCTCAACAGGCTCCTCCTCGTGTGATAAACTCGGGCCGACTGTGATTTCTGAATGGTCAAGCACATGACTCGGATCTGGTATGTACCTTCTTAGTTGGGATACATGGAAGACGTCATGGAATCCTTCCAAGGTCTGTGGTAAGGCTAACCTGTAAGCAACCTCTCCGATGCGTTCTAACACATCGAATGGCCCGATGTACCTCGAACTCAACTTTCCTCTGCCTCCAAATCTGATAGACCCTCGAGTAGGTGAGATCTTTAGAAATACATGATCTCCAACTTGGAACTCTAGGGGTCGTCGATGTGCATTTGCCCAATGCTTCTGTCTGTCCTGTGCTGCTCGCAGGTGCCTCTGGATCTTCTTTACCTTCTCCATTGTACGAACAACCAACTCTGGCCCAAGAATCTGTCTCTCGCCTATATCGCTCCAACATACTGGGAAACGATACTTTCTTCCATACAATGCTTCATAGGGAGCCATTTGAATGCTCGCTTGATATCTATTGTTGTAGGAAAATTCGACCAAATGCAAATGGTCCTCCCATGATCCTCCGAAATCAAGCATGCACGCTTTTAACATATTTTCCAATGTCTGAATGGTGCGCTCGGACTGGCCATCTGTCTGTGGGTGATACGATGTGCTAAACTTCAGGCGGGTACCGAGACTCTCTTGTATACTCCGCCAAAAGTAAGATATAAACCGGATTTATTGAAATAACACAAAGACGTTTGTAACGAATATTGTGCAGCTCAAATGAAGCACAATATTGAGTATCTAAAAGTTACACAAGGGTCAGGTGGGTAGTCTGGCGTGTCTAGGAGATGTATATGAAATTTGTTTGAAGGTAACTACTAGTGTAGCGCTCCAAACATCATAGCAACGGTAAGGTGTATTAAGACATAAAATTGTTGCACATAAGATCTAATTGTAGCCAATTTAATCCTAGTCTCTCGATTTAAATAAAATAAATCCTAAATTGGTCGAGGGAGTTTACATGTATATTGGTATATAATTGGTATGTACGTATTGGCATACGTATTAGTATATATTTAAATGTATATTAGTGTATATATATATATATATATATATATATATATATATATATATATATATATATATATATATATATATATATATATATAATTCTTAATTAGTATATATACATACGTATATATATTGTATATGTATCCCTAATATATGTTTTATATATATATATATATATATATATATGTACATAGTATAAATTCTATTAAGTATGTATATACATATATCTATTATATGTGTAATTAATTAGTATTATTGTATATGTTAGTTCATAATATGTATTATTTGTCTATGTACTAGATGACCCGAGTGTATCCACGGATACCCCGTAGTTACGTTGACCTGTGACTATGTAACATGTTAGCAGACTGCCATATGTACACCGACGTACTGGCAACACCGTATCATTGATTGTCCATTATGCACAGCAACTACAGACGTGACACCCCTAGCGTAGTCTTTGAGATCATTGTGTTTTGATTGTGTGTGTTAGTTTAATGTCTGATACAATATTGTATTATATGATATGTCTATAGGACTGTTGGATCATTCAGACGATACTTTGGAACCAGAATATTGGTATTGCCAGCTAAGGACCACAGGCGAGTACATTCTCTGACAGTTTCCATTATATTGATTATCTCTATAATTCTAGTTGTATAGCATACATGACTCTGACACTGTTGTTTACACGAGTTGGAATTATCGAGACCTGTCACGAGGAGTCGTGACTTGGAATCCATTGTACTAGCTAGAGAAACGGAGAAATATTAGTAGCTTATGTGATCATACCCAAACTTTACATGAATTATAGCTCACCCACACCTCACGTCGGTGCAGCCTGATCATTACATGCCTCATAGCCTTTTATGTATGATTAGCCTGACTATTGCTTGCATCATAGCTATCCGGATGGTTAGCCTGACCTTACATGAATCATAGCTAGTCATACATAGCAAGCCTGATTAGTCCCAAGCCGATCACATGATATGCTGATGTTTCACACACTTAGTTAGATGTTCTTGACATGTATCTCTAGTTCACATACTCATTGTTCTAGCATGCACTTGTATTTCTATTTCATTGCTAGATATACATTGATGATGACATATGCTCCAGTACTTCATTATTCCAGTATTTTTATTCCAGTATATTCATGCTCGTCAGTATTTCTTATTGCCAGTATTTATATCTGTCTTGTATTTCTTTATACTGTGTTATAGTTTTTGTCAATATATGTGGAACTGCTGTTAGTGCTTGTACTTTGTTCCAATTCTGACTGGATATTTTTTCCAGAGGATCTTGAGAATTTCTGTACTATACACTATGGACCGGGTATAGATGCAGACTACACACCAGAGATTTTAGGGGAAACTATTTCTTTAGAGGAGACATTACCTGCAGCTATCTAGGCAGTATTTATCTTATGCACTGAGACTTATTTGAGGTATTGAGTTTATGTTAGAATTATTCTTAGTTATGTTGAGACTTGTGGAGACTTTATGTTGGACAGCTAGACTGTGGTTTATCTTTATTTTGAGATATTGTGTTTGACTATGTCTTTCTTCTTATCTCTTATCGTGCCTTATACTTCTATAGTTGTTGTGATTGAGTTTACATTATGAGATATTGTGAGATGTATATTGTCCTCCTTATGGAGATTGATATCATTGACAGGTATTTAGTTATATAGTATTTATTGTGACCTAGACAGTGTTCTACCGCCGATGCTGCGGCGCGTAGGATGGACGTACCCATGACTCATGCCCCTATTCCGGGTGTGGGTCATGACACTATGCTCACCGGAACTCCATGCAATCTAACTATCTGGCACACATACATCACCGCGATCTTCTCCGTAGATGTACCCACTTTGAATGGCAGAAAGTGGCTGATTTAGTCAACCTGTCAACGATGACCCAAATTGCATCTTTACCTCCTAGAGAACGCGGAAATCCTGAAACAAATTCCATTGTAACATGCTCTCATTTCTACTCTGGAATGGGTAAAGGCTGAAGCAACCCACCTAGCCTCTGTCTCTCCCTCTTTACCTGCTAGCAAACCAAGCATCTAGATACGAAGCTAGCCACCTCCCGCTTTATACCATCCCACCAAACATGCTCTCTCATGTCTCTATACATCTTGTTGGCACCTGGATGCATAGAGTAGTGAGATCGATGCGCCTTCTAAAGAATCTTCTCACACAATGCTCCACTCGGTACACACAATCTGGTACCATGCCGTAATGATCCATCTTCTGCAATGCTGAAGTCCTCTGTCAGCCCTACCTGAACCTGTGTTCTGATGCTCCTCAGAGACTCATCCTTGAATTGTGCGGCTCTGATCTGATCCATCAACTCCAATTGTACCTGAAGCCCCCACATCTATGCTGCAACTCCAGGAACTAATACCTCAATGCCTAAGCTATCAACATCGTCCAATAAATGTCTGCCCCTCGTCAAGTACATAGCCACAGGATACCTTCTCAAGGCATCAGCGACTACGTTGGCCTTCCCTGGATGGTACTGCAAAGAAATGTTGAAGTCCTTCATCAACTCCAACCTTCATCGCTGCCTCATGTTGAGCTCTTTTTGTGTAAACACATACTTTAAACTTTTGTGGTCTGTAAAGATCTCTACTCTCTCTCCATACAAGTAGTGTTTCCATAATTTAAGAGCAAAGATAACTGCTGCCAACTCCAAGTCATGGGGAGGGTAATTCTTCTCATGCGGGCATAATTGCCTCGAAGCATAGGCAATCACCTTTCCGTTCTGCTATAACACACAACCCAAACCCTTACCCGATGCATCACTGTATATGAAAAATCCTTCTGTCCCTGATGGCAATATCAATATTGGAGTTGTAGTCAACCTCTTCTTCAGTTCCTCAAAAGTAGACTGACAATCCTCAGTCCATACGAACTCCATGTTCTTCCTGGTTAGTCTAGTCATCGGCTCCACAATCCTGGAAAAGTCCTGAACAAATCTCCGATAAAAGCCTGCTAATCCAAGAAAGCTTATGATCTCCGCTACTGAACTCGGGGTAGACCACAACTCAACTGCTGAAATCTTCTACGGGTCTACAGAGATCCCGTCTCCTGTAACCATATGTCCGAGGAATTCAACCTTATCAAGGAAGAACTCGCACTTCGAAAGCTTGCCATATAGCTTCTCCTTCCTGAGGGTCTCCAAAACTATCCTCAAGTGCTTCTCAAGCTCCTCCGGGGTCTTCGAATATGTCAATATATCATCAATGAAGACTACAACAAACTGATCCAAGTACTGATGAAATACCTTATTCATCAGATTCATGAATACCGTCGGGACATTCGTCAACCCAAACGGCATCACCAAGAACTCAAACTGCCCATACTGAGTCCTAAAAGCTGTCTTCGGAATGTCTTTCTTCTTTACTTTCACCTGATGGTACCCCGACCTCAAGTCTATCTTTGAGAATACCTTTGCTCCGCTCAACTGATCAAACAAATCGTCAATCCGCGGCAACGGATATTTGTTCTTGATAGTAAGGTTGTTAAGTGCCCTGTTGTCGATACACATGCATACCGACCAATCCTTCTTTGGTATAAAAAGTATCGGAGCACCCTATGGTGATGAACTGGAGCGGATGAAGCCCTTATCCTGCAACTCATCCACCTGCTTCTTCAATTCTTCTAGTTTGTCGTTGTTCACTCTATAGACCTGATGTGATATTGGCTCTGCACCTAGCACCAAATCTATAAAGAACTCCATATCTCTGTCCGGTGGCAACCCCGACAACTCCTCAGGAAAGACGTCCATATACTCAGCAATTAATGGATGTGGCAGCTCCTGCTCTTCTACCTAAGCTCCACAGAAGTCTCCTTTGCTTTGCCCTGTTGCTCCTCTCACAAACTCAAACTCTAGCTCTCATTGTGTCTGGAACGAAACTCTCCCTCCTCGATAATCGATACTAGCATGATGCCTACTTAACCAATCCATCCCGAGTATTATATCGTAGCACAGAAGTGGCATTACGAGTAGACATATGCCCAACTCTTGGCCTCCCAAGAAAACTCTTCGGTCCTTGCAAACATTACTGACCAGGATAATGCCACCCCCGATCGTAATCTTGCAAGTCCTCGCCAACGGTTCAGACTCAAGACGATGTCTCAGAGCAAAAGATACAGATACAAAACTATAAGAAGCACCGAAATCAAATAAAGTATGAGCTGAAAAACACTCAAGTAAAACTGAACCTGCTTATAACATTTCCAACTGGCTCTGCCTCCTCCACGGTCAGGACAAAAGATTGCCCCTGCTGTGCACCTCTCTGCTGATGCTGGTGCTGCGCGAACCTCTGCTGCTGAGGCGGTAAGGGAGGTCCTCTCTGCTGTCCCGTTGGGTGTCTCGCGGGTATCCTCTGAATCGGGGCTACATCCTGAGTTGTACGAGCTAATGTCTTGGGATAATCCCTCAGCTGGTGGTCTGATGAGCCATAAAATAAATACTGACCAATCCTTCTCCTGCAAACATCCCACCCATGCCCTGACTTCTTAGAGAAGGGGAAAACACGAGCTGGCTGGGATGGCCTATGCATCTTGTACGTCTGTTGTACTGGTGCTCTGATAGGCGCATGGAACTGTTGCCTCTGTGGATGGAAACATGGCCTCTTGGCTGGACCCGCGCTGCTGCTGCCACCAAAAATATCTCGGTCCCTCTTGGGCCTCAAACTAAGGTCTCCATCGACCTTGGAGGCCTCCCTCAAGATATCTGCGTACGTCTCATGGCTCAAAGAAATGAGGGCCTTCACTTCCCAATTCAGTCCCTCTCTGAATCTACTCGCCCGGTTCTCATGATCCCTCCCATGTAGTCTGTATATCTTCTCAGTCTTCCAAACTTTGCAGCATACTCCTCTACCGACATGTTCCTCTGGTGAAGGTTCTGGAACTGTCACTCCAAATCAAGTCTCTCGGTGGGCAGGAAAAACTTTCTTTTGAATAAGTCCTTGAACTCACCCCATGTCAATCCTGGATCGACAATCTGTGGCTTATTCCGGAACAAAGTACTAGTGATGTCCATCTTTTGCAGTCCCACTACCTCCACCTTCAGATCCTCTGCAAGGCGAGATAAGCGCATGACGCGCTCCATGCTCTCCAACCAGTCATCTGCATATATAATGCCCTCTGTCCCCTTGATAGGCCGGGGATCTAACTTCTTGAAGTCCTGTATGGTATCGGGCATGGGCTGTACATCCCGTGGCTGTGGTAGCACTGTCCTCTCTACTGCGGTAATGGCCACCTGGTGAGCATTCTCAATGCCCTGTCTCATTACCTCAGTCAGCCTGTGTTGTGCCTCTGCCTGGGCCCTCTGGGCCTCCATCATCTGCTAGAATAGTGCGAACAACTGTATAGCATCAGTTGGCACTGGCGGTGGTGGTAGAAGTCCCACCAAAGATGGAGCTGCCCTCCGAACTACCCTCTAAACTGGGGAAGGAGCACCCCCAAAGACGGCTGATGAGACTTCCACCTGAATCGGTGAGGCGACTCTCTCAACTGGAGAAGAAGTAGTAGTAGTAGTAGTTGCTGCCCTCTCTACAGCAGGCCGAGAAGTAGCTGAAGAAGCTGTCGCTGCTCCCGAGCGATATAATCTGATCTTCGAAGGCATCCTAAAGACAGATCGAAACAAATAAATTAATATTGTGCAAGATACGATATCATCAAAGAAGGACATTAATATTTCAAAGTAAAACAAGTATTCTAATAGATAAGGATAGCAAAACTGATATTTGAAAATATTTCCTAGTTGTGATTGAGTATACTCTCAGCCTATATCTTATATCCTAAAGCAGGCTTATAGTAATACTCTAAGTGAGCACCGCTACGATATCTCTCTAATTATGACTCTAAACCTGTATGGGCTACCACTAAAAATATGTCACGACCCGCACCCAGATATTCGGGCACGAGTACGTAGGTACGTCCAGCCTACGCTGCAGCATCGACGGTAGAATGTTGTCTGGGTCAACTCTAACTAACTAACATCTCAACAATATAATATGGTACCTGTCAATCATCTCAACTCCAAATGGAGGAACAATATGGTATCTCACAAATGTAACTAAACTCAATCATAATGCAAACTAATGAAGATAGAGCACGAATAGAATAGCGAAGGAAAGAACAAGATACAATCCACAAGTCTGAAATAATACACATGCAAAGAATTTCAATATTAGTCTAATACAAAACCATCAAATCATAAACTAAACCTCATCGGTCACTGGTACTCATGCTCTAGGGGAGTATCCTCTAAAGTCTCACCCTCCTGCAGGCCGTAGTAAGTGGGACACAGCTCCTCTAGTCAATCATCTGAAAAATATATCCAGTCAGGATTGGAGCGAAGTATATACCTCTGAAAGCAGTTTCAAATACATAATCGAGTATATATAATGAGCAATAGAAAAGGACACAAGATGCATAAGTATAAGAATAAACAATACAAGTGAGAACAGGCAAATAGTCATAATAAGAACTGGAAAGTAAATACTGGAAATATGGCAATAAACTGAAAGTAGAAAAACAGGAATACTAGCTATGTAGTTTAGAGTGCAAGTTCGTTATGTGATCGGCTTAGGTTACAGATGAGGTATAAAGGTAACTACATTATACGTGAGGTGTATAATCGACATGCACATAACATCAATAGGGC
>JAYESA010000013.1:45218885-45331627 GCA_036927795.1 Iris macrosiphon
TGGATGAAAGTTGCATGTATAGTAATAGTGTAATTGTAGGAATATTGTATTAATTTTATAATATTAAAAATGAGTTTTTTTCTATGATAAAATAAATTCAAGAATTATATGTGTATTAAATCATAATATTATACATATCAAAATGTGTATTTTATTATTTTTAAAGTATGAATGATTGATATGTAGGTTGTATGGCTAATATTGGTAAACTAGTGTACATGTTATGTTATTGTACTATAAAAAATGTGTTGTTCATTATATTTAAATTAATTTCAGAATATTATTATTAAAAATCATAATTATATATTTATTAAAACATTTCTTTGGAGACTTAGTTGATGAACTAAAGAAGGATAGAGTACATACATGGTAATGTTGACTAAGAATAGTTTATTACACGCACATAAGATTGAATTTATATAAAAGTGAGCATAAATTTTTATTAATAAATAAAATAAAGTTTAGAATATTAATCCTATTTATTTTTGTATTTTAAGATGTTAATTAGTGAAATAAAATAATTCTATGCATGCTTAATCAGCTGGTTAGCGTTGTATAGCGTTTTGCAATATTGAACACTACCTATGTACGTGTAGGAATACGTTATTTAATCACATGTAAAGGCCTATATATATGCGTGGTATATCAATGTACGTGGTCCTTACAATATTTTAAACAATATTATGGTATGTGGTTGTTGGCACGTTAACTAAAGTTGTGCGACTGTTGGAATTATTGGCACGAACATTGCTACTATGTTGATGTGTGTATATCGACTATATAATTTTACATAAAGTAGATAATGGTAGAATTAGAAATAATTTAATTAATGGTGGCAGAACACGTGGGTGTCGCAGCACCATCTGACGTAAACTTTGGATCTGCTACAACGCAGCATCAGGCAGCAGGCAAGTGTACCTTGCCTTAGTCTCAGTAAATTGTGCTAAGTTTTAAATATAATTTATAGTTTATATTTTAATACATGTACTCAATTGTGACCCTAGGACCATGACGATACTTTGCGTCTGAATCATATTCGGGTGCCAACTTTCGTGCGCGGAGTCGAGTATCGTTAGATTGCATTATCATCGTATACCGTATACGTACAATACTTGCACTAATTACCTTAGGACAATATACACGACTCTCATGTACAGAAGCCTCACTTGAGATATTAGAGGATTTTGGCTTCTATTTTAGGACAGGACTTGAGACATGTGCTAGTTGACATGATATTATTTACACCTGGACTTGAGACATAGATAGTGATTGTCTTGTGTTTCGTGACATGAGACGTGAGATACATGGGGTTGGGGAGAACTTACCATACCGCTAGGCTACCAAACTCTACAAGTATTATAGTATTGCAGGTACCTTGACGGAGCTTGTACGTATCAACTACTATTATTACTACTATCACTAGTACCCCTAGTATATGTATGAAACCCGGTGGTTTAGCGGACGAGTACGTTCTCATTTGCATTTCACTTATATGGATTATGTTAGATACTCTGAGAACACTTATTTTATTTACTGTACTTTGGCTTGAATTATTCTTGTGCCCTGCTACGTCCCCTGAGGACCTAGATCCAGATTATATCCCCAGGTACAGCAGAGGAGGATTACCCCAAGGTTTACGGGACAAGAGCTGACGTTGGAGCGGTACTGGCACCAGAGGACGACGTTGTGCCAAAGGATTTCTCCTGGGTACTCAGTTACTTAATTAGTTATTTATGCTTAGTGTTATTTCATATTTGGACTTTGACTTATGGACATATGTATTTGGTGTTATTCTCTTTTCTTTATTATGACGGGTTATTCCCCGAGACACTACTTATTTGGACTTGATAATGGACTATATTTTGTTATCTATTATCTTGACTGGTCTATTATATTGTATTTTGTTTACTTTCTGTGGATGAGATTAGAACTATACTAAGATAGATGGTGTAGACTTACATTTATATTATTTACAGCTTAAGTGCACTCTAACGGTTCCATTAAATTGGGCTGCCCATTGGAGTTATGCTGCTGGCCATTGCCACGTGGCTAGTCCCTTGGTATTTTGGGACTGGGGCGTGACAATGATCCTCTCTGAACTTGTCCTCGTCCCGCCATACTATAGGTAAATATGCAGCAAATAAAAAAATGGTATCATTAAACAGATAATCATAAAGTAATGGTATAGTAAAATAAGTAAATACTAGTGTGATGATGAAATAAATAATAATCGTATCATGAAATAATTAAACAAATATCTAAGCTAATGCATATGTATGTACGTAGCCGTCAGAAAATCTCATCTTTGAAATCCAGTTGTATATTATCAATTTATCAGCCCTACTCATTGTAAATGGCGCTGGAGGCTTGACCCAATTGCCGTTGCCACTTCGTTTTATGTGCAAATTTGAACGCCTACAAATAATTTCCAATTCCTTTCTTGCTTCGACATTTTCTTTCATTTTTTTCTTAATATCCATCACCGTATTGAAGATGTTGTTGAATATATTCTTTTCGATATGCATGACATCAAGATTGTTCCTTATGAGATTGTCATTCCAATAAGGTAAGTCCCAAAAGATAGTCTGCTTCGTCCATTTATTCCTACGTCCGAACCCTTCAAAGTGATCAGCCGATATCAGATCTTCTGTCACAATCGGCAATCCATCTACCTCTTTCCAAACTTTGTCTCATGTCAGTCTCAAAGGGGGAGAAGATAGTTCTTGTTTACCATCTCTAAAGGCATCTTTGTTCCTTTTTTACATATGCGACGCGGGAAGAAACTGACGGTGACAATAAAAAAGTATACTTTTCCTCCATTTAGGAAACGGAATGCCTTACTCTTTTCCATACATATCGGACAAGACAAAGTACTATGAGTACTCCACCCCGATAATATCCCATATGTTAGAAATTTGTTGATGGTCCACATGAGAGACACTCTCATCAGAAAGTTATGCTCCTTCGATATATCATATATCTGAACGCCGAATTGCCACAATTGTTTTAACTCATCCACCAACGGCTACAAGTAGATATCGATGTTCTTCTTTGGATTTTTGGACCGGATATGATAAGTGTCAAGAACATATAAGGAGTCTTCATGTACATCCACGGTAGTAGATTGTAAGAAGTCAAAATCATTAGCCAACAAGAGTACCTTGATCCCGACTATCCGAAACGAGTGAATTCATCAGAATATAAACCCAACCGGACATTCCTGGCCTCCGCAGCAAATTCAGGATGACACAAATCAAAATATTTCTATTCCTTTCCATCGGAAGGATGAGATAATTCTCCTTCATCCATCTTTCGTTCCTTGCTATGCCATGTCATGTGTTGTGATATATTTACGGACATATACATCCTCTACAGCCTCTTTGTGATCGACAAAAACTGCATATACTTGAAGGAACGCAACCTTGCTCGGAAAATTGACTTTCCTTTGCCCCGAATTGGCTTGTACCGGTCCGCATGACAGAATATACATTTATCTTTATCATTGTTATCCTTATAGTACAACATGCAACCGTTTCGACAATAATCTATCTTTTCATAGCCTAATTCGTGTTTTCGTATCATCATCTTCGACTTGTAGAAGTTTTCAGGCAACTCATTCGATCCTTTTGGCAATACTCTCTAACAAACTGAATTATTCGGTCGTAGCATTCCTGCGACAAGTTAAAATCAGACTTTAGGTTCAATAGCTGCATCACCACAACGAGAATCACAATCCGGATATATATAACGGAGTATCGGCATTTTTGAACATATCATAAAATTCTTTCGCATCAGGATTAGGTTCCTCCAGATCAAAACTTGGACCGACCGCATTAAATACTCATGCGCCAGGTTTTGCGATCGATATTCAAAGTTATCTCCGAGAGATGACTCTTCTATCTCCGTATTGGAGGAATGATGATATTACGAAAATAAAGGTTCTCCTTGAGCCGTCCACTCCTTGTAGTTCGGTACGAAACTCTCTTGTAGAGATGCTCCCTTACGAGATCCACCTCTTTGAATGGTATATTACGACATTTGACACAAGGACACTTGATGAGCCTCCCATCCATGAAATGAGGTTGACTACGGGCGTATTTGAGAAATTCATCAACGCCCATCATGAAATCATCTGTCAAACCAATCATACTCTCATATCGTCGATTGTACATCCATCATCGGTCAACTAAGTATCGACTCATTGATTATGCATATACCATATATATTAATTCAAACAATATGGATTAATTAGATTCAAGATGAGTTAAGATATTTGATAAAGGATTATTTAGTTAAAATACTCGATGAAGAAGTCTCATAAAGAACTAAATATTGTAAAAGCTAGAGTTAGGATACTTGTTTTATACGTATCCAAAATCTTACTTTCTCGATATTCATCTGAATATGGTCGATACATGCTTTAGCATAGTAAGGTTGTAAAAGCAAGTTAAAAATAAACTTATCTATCACATGTAAACTAATCGGCAAGGGTGACCACTATTTCATTAAATTTCAAAACTACTAAGAAACAATACTAGAAATACTTAAAATTATGGATAAATGTATGAAATATATTTTCTAAAATATTATTAATTTATCAATAATTATTTGTTTTTCGATTCAAAAAATCTGATACTCAGATCCGAAACCGACGATATGGCCGATATTCTGATTCGCAATTCTATATCTACTTGCTTCTCTTTCCTCAGCCGCTTTAGCGCGCCTAGTAAGTACTTAGTACCTAATTATAGTAACTACTAATTACTATTCATATTAGTACTCTAATATAAACGACTATAAAATAATTAGATTTTTCGATCGGTTTATTTGCGCTTTTTTTTTGCTAATATATATAGTAACTAAATATACCGTTTTTTTTAAACCGCACCGAATAATTCTCACCCCTAACTGTGACTGTGTCCGTGTCAAAACCCAAATACAACAAACCCAAATCGTGTCCATGTCTGTATCGAAAAAAAATTGGTAATCAACACTATATTTGTATCATGTGTCCGTGTTAATGTCGCATGTTGGTAAACCTAATTCAATTTCAAAACTACTAAGAAGTTCAATCTAAATCAAAACTATCCAATGTGTCGTGTGTCGGTGTCTGTGTTTGTGTCATGTGTACATATATTTAAACAGAATATGAAAGAATATATATGTGCATATATTTATAATTGTATTTATATATAGTATACATATATATATATAGGATTACATAATAATAATTAATGTGAATATATATATATATATATATATATATATATATATATATATATATATATATATATATATATATATATATATACATATATAGATATATATTAATAATATATACATAATATACATATATATATATACATAATAATATAAATACATATATATATATTTAATATAATTATGAACTGAATATATATATATAAATATAATATATAAATAATATATATACATATATATAATACAATATATTTATAAATATATGTATATATACATATAATAAATTATAATATAATTATATAATATATATATATATATATATATATATATATGTAATTATATAAATTACAATATACATAAATATATATATATATATATATATATATATATATATATATATATATATATATATATATATATATATATATATATATATATATATATATATATATATGTGTGTGTGTGTGTGTGTGTGTGTGTATGTATATATATATATCAAAAAAATGCAAAAATACATATATATATACATTATTTATAATATAATATAATATATATATATATATATATATATATATATATATATATATATATATATATATATATATATATATATATATATATATATACTGTAATAATAATATAATAATAATTATATTATATATATAATTATATAGAATACTATATATAATATATATAAATATATATAATACCATATATATAAATATATATATATATATATATATATATATATATATATATATATATATATATATATATATATATATATATATATATATATAAATAAAGTACAAATAAAAATACATCTATATACATATTATATAATAGTATAGTATTATATACATATATATAATAAATAATATATAAATATATATAATAATATATATTAATATATATATTAATATATATATTAATATATACATATAAATATGCATATATATATATACATATATACATGCATATATAGATATATACGTATATTATTAAGTATATAAAATATATGTATAACATATATATTTTATTATTATTTTCCTTACATTTAATTATTTATTTATATTTATGTATATATTTATTTAGTATATAAATACTATATATAGCATATGTTATAAGTATGTATTATATATTACATATTAATTATATATAATAATGTCCTTACACATAACTGTATTTAAGTATAAATATATACTATGGTATTTAATGTACGCTTTATTTAAATAATATTTACGAACCCTGTATGTCCTGAACAGAGTACACCTACAACGCAGTCAGTGACCCCAGGTCACAGGACTCCTCAGACTTGACTGCAAGTACAGGTCTTTGGCACGCCCAGCATAGAGAAGTAGGCAAGTATACCTTGCCAAGTTTTATTGTATAATTCATTAAACTGTTGTATGTTATTTTCAATAGACTTACATATAACTGTGTGTATCTGAGATTGCCTCGGGTACCGTCAACAAGTACATTGACACGTAGTGTAACTGACTTAGACTCTAGCAGACTTTCCAACAACTACGAGGGTATCCTAATATCCTCCTAAACCCTAACACTTGTACACGCAACAAGATTGCAATACATATTGGGATGCGAATTTACGTACTCGATTAGCTACCGGTGCGTGTGACGTGCATCACGGCTTAGCACGAACTCAGGAAAATTCAGGAAAGCTATGACTTGGCATTAGTTACATTGGGCGGGGAGAACAACTAATAGGCGTATGGGACACCCACCTCTTTTATACAGATACCGCACTCGACGGAGTGATACGGACGTTTTATATATATATATATATATATATATATATTACAATTACCATGCTCTTCGGAGATGGGGAATTACAGAGTGCCCTTGAACGGGGGCATATGTGGCATATACTAGCCAGTCACTACGGTTGGTGAATTACGTCAGCATATGTCTAGCCCACACTTTCCCATACGTACTAAAGTTGTCTCACATTGCATTCACTTAGATGGCTAGCACACCCTTATTTACTTTATTCAGTATTTATACATGGCATGTGTTTTATGTATCTTGTTATGTCCCACTGAGGACCTGGTTCCCTTCCAGATTTAGATGAGACATTCTACCCCACAGTGTATGGACCTGGACAGGAGGCTAGAGATGCCACTAAGGAGGAGTTAGAGGAACTACCATCAGAGTCTGCCTGAGTACACCTGGAGTTGGAGCACCTTCTCCCTGATCTTTAGTAGCTTGTTCACCTGGAGTTGGAGCTACTATCTAGATAGACGATACTCTAGTCTATCTTATTTTCTGCACTTCTATCTTTTGAAGTGGGTTTGTTCCCACCAGATATCTGATTTGTACTATGACACTTCAGCTTAGTACTTATATATATTTCAGCACCTATTCCAGTATTCCTTGATATTTTGTGGATGAGATTAGATTTACCTGTATAAATCCTAAAGCAAAATAACTTAGTTAGGATCATTACTTGTTCTTGTGGAGGATGGGGCTCCGCCTAGGCTGTCTGACCAGAGAGGGGTGTTGAGGAGTGGGCCAGAGAGGGGGGTCGATGGGGGGGTGAGGGGGGGGGGGGGGCGGAGAGGGGGATGAGGAGGAGGAGGAGGAGGAGGAGAGGGGAGAGGGGGCCAAGGTCGGGGGTTGCTTAAGAAAGGGAGAGGGGGAGTCGCCGTGAGAGGGGGTCGCCGTGAGAGGAGGAAGTGACCGGGGTCGAGAGAGAGTGTGAGAGATTGAGAATGGGAAAAAATGAAACGCGTTCTGAAATTTTAACATTTCGCAACGACGGAATAATTCGTTGCTACACCATCGCTGAAGTAAACTCAACACAACAGCGGCGGACTAGCGACGAAAAATTAATATAGGTTATCTACATAATCAAATTAGTTGTTATTCCGTCGATTATCCGTCGCTGACTCAGCGACGAAAAATAATCCGTTGCTGATATTCGTCGCTATTTTTCAGTATTTTTTTGGTATATATATATATATATATATATATATATATATATATATATATATATATATATATATATATATATATATATATATATAAGTGAGATTTAGCCCATCTCTTGTCGTAACTTAATTGCTTTAAAGTAAGTAATTAGCCCACCTTGTTAAAAAAATTTAGGACCACGGAAGGCCTTACACATGAATGGAATGTATATTATAGCCTGGCCATCCTCTCCTATCTTTCAATTTTTTTTTAAAATTCTAGTATAAACTTATAAATTTATCTCCCACCATCAAATTCATACGAGAATTACGTGATTACAATATTATTGGTCCTTTTCACAACTCACTCAATATTCCTGATTTCGTTGACGCTTACAAGTGAATGGTAACATGCCTGGTCTTCTCTTATCCTCTCTCTTTCTTCATGGACCTCTCTTATTCTTGGTCATATAAACTGATGGTCATCAATGGCATGCTTTTGGTAAGTGAGGAAGCGAGTAGGCCCCTGGCTGACTGGGGAGTTGCAGTGCTGGGGACAGGACAAGGTACAGCTAGCTACATATGCATGGAATAGATCCCATGTGGGTGAATCTATGATCTATATGGGACCCACGCACAACAGAAGAGGAGAAGAAGGAGAAGAAGAAAAAAAGTGGGCCCCAAGACTGGTCAACCGTCAAAATTAGGGAATCAAGACAAGAGGTGGTAGTTATAAGGCACCTCAGTCAGTCATCAAGACCGTTGGGAACAATGAAACCTCAGGCCCTTTTTTAGTAGGTACAGAAATGAGAGAGAAGTAATCAATGCACACACACAGACATCCTCTACTACTCCCTACACTTATCATCTATATGCTATGCAAAGCAATAACTTGGTTTGGTACCAACAGCAGCAATGGCAGCACCACCACCACCACCCTCATCTCTCTGTAGACTGTGCGCGCGCGCACGGCCTTGACGACATGTGACAAGTGTCAGGCGAGGGCGACGTGGTGCCCTGACTGTTGAACCGGCCGGCCGGGGCATGTGCAACGTATCTACAATGCACAGAAAGAAAAAATACATAACAATCATGGTGCTGCTTCAGCTCAGGCCTACGTCTGTAGATAAACAGAGAAACGATCTGCACACAGACATTTTGGGGTCGCCTGTCATTTCATAGAGATCGATCACGTTCTAATGTCAGAACCGATCCAGAGATAAGTCCGACAAGACTTTAAATTTGAACAACTATGACATTTCAGATCCAATGTGACCCAGTAACATAAAAAAAAAAAGGGTCTCATAAAAGACCACCAAAATTTGATCCGGTTAGGACAACCCAACCTCATGGGCTGACTTGTCTAAGGTTGGCTGTGGTCAATCTAACACATTCCGAATATATAACACTAAACACAACATATATAAATGTTGCTAGTGGCTAGAATAATTGTTTATGCAGTAACAAACGCATACGTAATTAACCTAACTATATATGATATATACTGCGTTGCAGTTGATATTTATCTGCCATAAAAGCTGGCCTACATTGCACTTCATATTTCATACTACACATTGCGGTTCGGTAGAATATTTATTCGACCCTTACGGTTGACACAGTTCATCTTACTGTTATATATCCAAGGGGGGTGCCAATTGGTGGGCTGGGTGGGGATCCATCCCACCCAATTTTTTGGGAGATGTGATGGGATGGACTCCAACCAGTCTCATCAGAAAAAAGATGTTGATTGTGATGGTCATAAAGAAATTAGAAGATTGTGATGATCGTAAGTATTAAACTAGAGAATTGGGAGATGGAATGAATTGAGATTTTGGATCTTGAACAGTTAGTTGCAACAATCGAATGGCACCGCACGTGCAGTACAGGATAACTACAGATGGACCGTCCTGAAACGTCAGAATGGTGCACGCTGATGTAGGCCGTAAGTTGCGTAAATTTATTTTTCTTGGAACTTTTCTATTGTCCAAACCTCCGCACCCTTGACGAGTTTGTCACATCGTGGATCCTCTGTTGATGGTGAAAAATAATACCAAAGGTTCCTAGTATTCGAATTTATGACTAAAAGAGTCTACCTTGTAAACTAAATATATTTTTGTAGGAATTTTCTTCTATAGTATATTAGATACGGTTCTACATTGTCAGACACGGTACGGTTTGGACACGATAAAATATGGACATGAGGACACTGACATAATATTTATTTTGTTAAAAAAAATCAGAATATTTTAAGTTCAGTCGGAAGTAAATTAAAATTCTGGTTCCCCTTGCAGTCGATAGTCGTTGGCAAGTGTGAACAGAAAGATAGTAGCTGGCCAGTAGCATAGCAACCAAAACCAACAAAATTATCATGACCATGATAGAGTAGTTCATCACAGAATGCTTCGATTAGTCAGGCAAGGGTTATAAATGTTAGTTGTGACGGTCTACTGTTCACATGGGTTGTTCATCACACATAATGCTTAATGTACACATACTTCTTCTTCATGGCTAGGTAGATGACATGATATGCAGTGGAGCCTTGTGAATCAACAGGTCCTGTGGACCCTCGGCCGACACCCGAAAGAAAACATCCCCAAAGGGTTGCTCTAGGACCCCCCCCCCCCCCCCCCCCCCCTTCTCTCTCTCTCTCTTATATCCTTGAATGCATGCATGTAATTGGTACACATGTTGATCAAAAGGGAAAGGCATCTCGGATTTGAATGGCAATTTGATTGTGCAAAGGCAAAGATATCATGATATTTGTCTGCAATTCTTGACTATGGGCTCAATTGTAGTAGGGATCTGACACATTTATGGAATCAAATGATATGGGAGGAATTTGCACATGGGTCGGCTACGAGAAGCTATGGTGCAACGAATGCGGGCAGCAATTCGGAATACGAACATTCATACAAATTCGAAATATAACACTTCAGAACAATTAAGGTAACGGGTATAACTATGTTGTACAAATACGGACATGGATACAACTAATTTTCTTCTCAATGGATAAGTTCTAAACTTGGGGAGCCCGTCGCATGTGTTGGAACGAAACGCAGACTGGATGAGTACCGAAGAAAAACGTACAAATCAATTACATCAAAGTACATCGCAAACACCAAGACTTTTACGGTGAAAAATTTAGACGAAAAAAATCACGAGACGATCGGAGTCCAACAACCCGAAAAGACCTCCACTAGTGGAATAAAAAAATACACCGACTCCTTACGAATTCCTCCGTTGATCCACACAAATCACCACATCACTTCAATAGATTAAAATTAATTACAATGAGTATAAAAAGATTATCAAAGACAAGATGACGAGAAAGAACTATTCTAGAACTCCTCGGAACGATCTCTCTTCGAATCAACCTCTAAAACTCCTAATCTCTTCCTCTTCAGAAAGTTACAATCCTTGAGAAAATTCTCACCTTCTATCTTTTGATAATATATTTGGGTTAGAAAATTTCTATTTAAAGTTCCATAATCATGAAAATATCTGGATCGTTAATCACGATCCAACGGTATAAATAAAATATCCAAATTCGGCCTTCAATCCCGACACTGGTATATCGACGATGTACAGGTAGCGGTATACCGACGGGTACCGAAAAAATTTTATTTCATGTCAGAATTATTCTGGAACAAACTGTTGTCAGATCTGTACATCGACGATACACCGGCAACAGTATACCGGTGACTCTAATACTATATTTCCAACATATTCTGATACGTGCGCAAATTGAGCCTCTTTCATCGTTTTTAACTTTTTGAGCTTCTCCGACACACGGATGATGCGGATCGCACTCCGGGGTATTCTTCACATAGGTTAAAAATTCTACCCAATACCAACATATCTCTTTATTCCCAACTTAGTGGATGAGCTCGTCATTCCGACGATCCTTCTGCAATACTCAAATTTTTCCTCGATAGAATAGAATTTTCGTGACTATATCCGCTCTATTGTCTTCTATATGAACCTTCTTCAGCGTAGCTTCCTTTGTCTCTAGCATGTCTTGTATCAAGTCATATCAAGTTGCAATATGCTTTCACTGACTATGAAATGTCATATTCTTCCTAAGGTGAATAGCACTTTGGCTATCACAAAGCAAAATATACTGCTTTTGCTTACGCCCAAATTCCTACAGGAATTGTTTCATTCATAATAATTTCTTCTAAGCCTCTGTCGTCGCAATGAACTATGTCTCTATATTAGACAATGTAACATACTTCTACAACTGCGAATGCAATATATTTGACCAATGCTCTGGAGATATCAAAGAATCCATTAATTTGACCAAACTACAATGTGTCCTCCCTGAATTTGAAAGAAACTTTCTAACCATCCCGATTGGGTAAGCAATATCTGACCTTATACACATCATGGCACACATGAGACTCCCCACTGGTGAAGCTGTCACGCCCCAATCCCAAAATACCGAGGGACTGGACACGTGGCAATGGCCAGCAGCATGCACCGATGGACAAACCCAATTTAATGGATCCATCGGGCATACTTAAGCTGTATTACATCAGTCAGGGTTTTACTATTCTCATCCACAGAATAAAGACAGAAATATCAGCAAAGCCATAATAAACAACAACCAGTCCAAGTAAATAAAATCGGGGAACAACCCGATATTAGTCTGTTACAATGTTCTCAGAAACAGGAATTAAAGAGTTTAATTAAACAGGAAATAACGACTGAGCATGGCGAAGCAATTATTCAGGAGAAGTCCTCAGCGATCACCTCGTCCTCAGCTACGGGTACTGTTCCGTGAAGAGCACCTGTTCCGTAGACCTCTGGATAAACCTCGTCTGCAAATCCTGGGGACATAATCCGGATCCAGGTCCTCAGGGGACATAGCAAGGTACAAGAAAGCACAAGCCAAAATAAATGCAGAAAAGCAGTTAATGAAACAATAGGGTCAACTATATATCCATCTATGTGAAATGCAAGTTGAGAGCATCACTAAAACTTAGGCTGATACCACTACAAGCTCTGTGTCTGGGAGCCGGTAGCAGCTATACTATGTATTTTACTATGTGTTTACTATGAATTATATTTATATGATCAGCCTGAAGCCTGTGTGTCTCTCCCTACCCAAATGAAATCTTACGTCTCATGTCCACGATGTCTCATGTCCATGTCACATAAAATCATATCTAATGCAGTGAGTCATACTATGTCTATGAATATAATATCTAGGAATATCCTGTCTATGTCATAAACCTGTATCCTATACAGAATCACCTTGAATATTTCAGGAAGATTCTGTTTCATGATCTGTGTCAGGTATCCTGGGTATAATATACTTGATATGTCAAGTACGAGAATGTAAATGTCACGTTAACCATTTCTAGGTGACGTTGCACAACCCCGCGTACGGTGTTGGCACCCGACTATGATCGGACGCTAAGCAAGTCACACGGCCCTAGGGTTGAGCATGTACAACAGATATAATTAAGTCCAAGTACTATGTAATAAAGACTGCAAGTTGGCAAGGTACACTTGCCTGGGTTTTCAGCTCCAATTGTCGCTCTGGCTACAGCTGGATTTGCAGGCAGTACTCCGGCTGCTGAAACAAACATCACCATCAGGTCCAAAAAATATTAATCAGCTAGGAACGCCTGTCCTTGAGTCCAATTTGGAGACAAGGGCAAAAACGTCATTTTCGGGTCAAGACGAGGTCCAGATGTGGGCCGCTTTGCACCGAAAAACGCGTCAGGGTCAAAGGTCTCCAAATCAGTCCAACTTAGTGTCAACAGGTCAGGAATGATGATACGAACCCAACGGAACTTCCAGAATTGGATTCCGATGAGCCGTTCTCAAAATCGTCCGTCGGGTGGAGCCTGTGGGGCCTACGACACACGATTTTGTCAACGTTCTCAGAATCGAACCAAACTTGGCTCACAGGACCAGCGTATTGCTACGAGTCCGATGGCACAAGTTTCGTCTCGATCCGACGTGTATACACTAAGTTACAGCAAGATCCAAAAAAGTTGGATACGGGACGATGTCCGCGGATACGCACTGATTCCGGTGTGCACGCACATCTGAATCAGCTTCTGCGAAATTCCGCACGTCCGTATCAACGATGCGCACGTATCGTTAAAGACCGCACGCGACCAAGTCGTCCCGTTTGGCGGGGCGTACTTAGTTCCGGGGTGAAACAGGGTCGTTGGTTTTCCTGTTTTTGGATCGCGGTGTGCGATCACCACAGGACGCGATGCCCCGAGCGGTTTGTCCGGGCACCGAGAGGGTCACACAGGCTACGCGATACAATTTACGGAATCAAAATCCGAGCTACGAGCAAGAAGTTACAAGTACCTGAAGTGGTCCGAGAAACCCGAGTCCTTCGTGTCCAAATCGTGTCCTGTGTCCACCCTAGGTTTTAGGGTTTTCTGTTCCTGTGTCCGGCCGAGTCTGTGTCCGGCTGTGTCGAGTCCTCGCCGGAGAGGGCGGTGCTGCAGCAGGTCGGGATGCGGGTGGCCGGCAAGGCTGGGACGGAAAGACGACGGCGAGAAACTCGGGCCGAGGGTTCTGGAAGTGCGGCGAAGGGGAGGCGTCGGGCTCAGTTGGGGGTGAGGCGGGGAGGCGGGTTGGTGCGGGAGGCGTCGGTCTCGGGGATGAAGACGGTCGGCACGACGAGGGGAGAGGGGCTCTGGAAGATGGGCGGCTAGGGCTCGGTTACAGCGGCGGAGAAGGCCGGAGCTAGGGCTGAGAGAGAAGGCCGGAGGAGGGGTTTTATAGAGGGGATTGGGGAGATCGACCGCCGGAGGTTGAGGAAGAGGAAGGGGAAGCGACCGGCGTTGGCGGAAAGGAAGAGGAGGCGACGGGAGGCCAGGCGGCGGCGTAACGGGCGGCCGGAGGGGTTCAGTCGTCGGCTGAACGGTCGAGGAAGGGGAGAAGGTGTTGCGGGCCGGGTCGGGCACGCGGGTCGGGTCAGCGGGTAGGACCCGGCCCGTTAGGGGCGGTCCGGTCCGGTTCGAATTTGGGTTTGGGTTGGTTTTATTCAAAATTAAACCCGGTTTAATTGGTTTAATTAATTAATTAATATTTAGGGCTTTAAAAATTCATCCGGGGTCCAATAAATTCCCGGAAAATTACCCTATGTCTGGTTTTCTATTTTACACCATAAAATATTATTTTCATAATATTTTAATATTATTTATTAACATTTAAAAATCTTTTAATATTTAAAACACCTTAATTTAATTACAGAAAATCCAAGAAAATTTCAGAAAATTCCAGAAAAATTGTAAAGATCCAAATTAAAATTCTTTGAAAATCAGGGGGATTACAGAAGCATATAGAACTCTCTCCATATCTTCTTTTTCGTTCTCAGCTGATGAACACTAATCCGCAGTTAACTTAAAGTGAGATGCAAGGGGGTTGATCACCGTCTAATCCGAAACACTGAAGTACTCGATGAATATATTTTTCTTGAGACAACCATAGTAACTTTGAACCTCTCTCTCTCTCTCTATCTCTCTCTCTCTCTCTCTCTCTCTCTCGCTCTCGGCTGATCTCTATCCCAAGAATAGTCTTTATTATGCTTAAATACTTTATAATAAAGGACACGTCATGTTGGCGATTCAACTCTGTTATCCGGGAGACATTTTATCCCACCAATAGTATATCATCCACATAGAGCAGTAAAATAATGAAATCGTCATAGGCAAATGCTTTATAAGCACACAATAGTCCAATGACATATATGTATAATCATCCTCCCCATAAACAACTCAAAATTTCTGTACCACTATCGTGGAGCCTATTTCTGACCATGTAAACCCTATTTCAACCAAAAGACCAAGTTAAATATGACTTGCCCTTCTCACATAATTTCTCTAACTTCTCCATGTATAATTCTTCCTCTAAATTATCATGAAGGAATGTCGTCTAGACATCCATCCTCTCAATCTCCAAATTAAAACTAGTTGCTAAACCTAGCATAACCCAGATAGATGATAACTCGATAACCGATGAGAAGATTTCATCGAAATTCATTCCCTTTCACTGACTTTAGGATTTGACTACCAGCGTCACTTGTATCGAGGGCGAGTGGTATCTTTAGTCTGCTTCACTCTGAACATCCATTGATTCTTCAAAGCATTTTTATCCTTTGGAAATCGTATCATTCCATAAGTAGAGTTTTCTTGTAAGAAACTCATCTCCTCATGCGGTAGTATCCCGTTCACGCTTTTCGGGAAGCGCGGCTAAGGAGAACTTGGTATCGTTTGATCGTGACAGATTGAATAAAGATTTGTTTCTCATTATGGATTGGTTTCTTCGAAATCAAGTCTCACATTCAGCGGATTGTGCCTCAAGGAAGGACTCAGGGACAGAGTTACGAGGGGCCTTTCTGTTGAGTTGGTTTCTTTGCTCATTTTTTTATGCCGCTTGGTTGCTTTCTTGTTGGTTTTTGTGACTTATATTTTCTTCAACGGTTTCGATGGATTTTATTATCTTTATTCTTTGAACTTTGCTTTTTGTATCGAACTTTAGGAGACCAAGGCAAGGAGATATTGATCATCTGTTGATGCGGGCAGGTGATCCAGTAGGCGATGCACGAGCAGAGTCCTGAAGATCTCTCATTTCTCTTTCCCGATTTACCAACTTGTGAGTGGCCTTACTTTCGATTAGTTGTCCCTTCTTCCAAGTCTTCGCTCTTAATAATTAGATTTGTTTGTACGTTCTGATCAACGATACCATAATAATAAAATGAGTCAAGATAGAGAAAGAAGTAGACTTGAAATACTTAATGTTTGTCACATGCACAATCTTACCGAACGATAATCTTGCTACGTGCTTGTCCGTTATGCATGTGCTTATTTATGTTTCAGTTGTAGCTAGAACTTATTTATCTGTAACTGTGTAATGAGTAGTACGTATCTATAATGTGATCATTTGAGCAGGTAGACTATACCAAAGGAATATGTATGAAGTTTATTTTCTTATTTTGTCTTGCAATGCTTCCTTTGATAACTTAGTTTTTAGACGACGTGTGGTCAAGGATAAATTGTGCATAAAAGAAGAGTTCTACGAACGGTCGCCGGGGCATTGGGACCGCTTTGGCCTAGGTAGAATATTTATTAGCTTGAATTTCTATCATTAGATGAGTCGGGACGTACGCTAAGAGCTGGCTAACCGAAGCAGAAGGACAGCCGACCCTTTCCCTATCTGACCAATGACACGCTATGTATATTTAAACTGTGCAAGCTAATTGTGTCTTCGTAGCAGGAAAGGTCATGGTAAGTCTTGTGCAGGTGATTCAGACGACGCAGATAAAAGTCATTGAATGATGTCATATTTTATTATGTCATTTACTTCTGTCATTGCTTGTAATTTGAACTAGGGCAAGATAGAAAGATCACATAATAATATTGTTTCATGTTCACATGAATACGATATCAATTTGGTAAGTTAGGTTAGCTCGCCCTCACCGGTATATTTTGATGTACTGATCCTCGTTGCAGCAGGTTCTCCGAGCCAAGACGACGCGACCAGAAGCTGAAGCTTTTTTTCCAACCTTTCACTGATCTACGCATTCGTGTTCGTGACTTTTGAAGCGCGTACATATTTCTACAGCTCATACATACCCCTTTTTGAATCTCCAAGCCAATGGTGCAAACTCGCACCCAAGGTGGTTTATCTTTTGAAATTTTAGTAAGGGATATAATGTATGGTTCGGCTATCTCATTTTGCGTTCATCTTGTAAGTCCATACGGCACCCCTTTACTTTTGAGGTGTATCTTCCCCCAGCCGTTAGTCGCAAGAAAGAAGACGAATTTACATATTTGCTGCAAGAAAACATGACAGTGCGGCAGTACGCCGCAAAAATAATAGGCTTGCCAAATTTGCCCAGTCTCATCTCCGTGATGCCGAGAGTCGAGCCCGAAGATTTGAGACAGGACTGCGACAATCTATTCGCGCTCGCGATGTCGTACCTTAGTATCGAACCATGCATGATTCCCTCAAACACGCCCTTTCCCTAGAGTCGCAGTAACCTCCAGTTTACACCTGTGATATACAGAATTTCCACCACAAGCGCCTAGCAAATCAGGAGGTAACAACGGACCCAAGCGCCATAATAACGACGGTTTTCAGGATCCTAACCCGGGGAGAAACAACGTGCTTTTCTGTACCAAGTGCAATCGTGGCGGAGACCTTCTTTAAGACTGCCTCAAGTCAACTGGACTATGTTTCAGATGCGGTCACCCTGGACACATAGCAGTGAACTGTCCGGGGGGGAGGATCGAACCAACACCCACAACCATACCGTCCACCGCAGAACCAGGGTCAAGCACCTCGAGCGAACTAGGCAGCACCGCAGAATGCTCAGGACTGGGTCTATGCTCTGGCTCGGGAAGAGACGTTCGCTTCCAACACGGTGGTGTCAGGTATATTGCTTTTCAATAATTTACCTGCTCGAGTATTATTTGATTCTGGTGCCACACATAGTTTCATCTCTGCATATTTTGTCGTCGAACATAAATTTTCTATGACACTGCTAGGTCTAAACCTTACCATCAACACCCCGTCGGGCATAGATTTACATGCTCGCTCGGTCTGCAAAGATGGCTACATTTGCATCGAAGGAAGGATTTTTTTTCCTCCAAGCGATAGTTCTAGACATCAGGGACTACGACATCATCTTGGGAATGGACTGGCTCGGCGCTTGCTCGACTACCATCGATTGCTCAGAGAAGAAAGTCTTCTTCTGTCTACCCGATGAGACCAAATTTTGCTACGCATGCAGTCCAGTATCGAGAGTGTCGAATGCCTGCATGGTAATTTCTGCAATATCTGCTCGGCGGACTATACATTTTGGCTGTGAATGGTACTTGGTGTCCGTTCGAGACATAAGGTAGGATTGTGCAAACATCGAGTCTACTTCCGTTGTGGCAGAATTCTCCGATGTGTTTCCAAACGAGTTGTCCGGCATGCCACCCGACCGAGAGATTGAGTTTACCATTGATACATTTTCAGAAACTTGGCCAATTTCCAAGGCTCCGTATCGAATGACCCCTGCTGAACTAAAAGAGCTAAAAGTCCAACTTCAACAACTGCATGATCGTGGTTACATCCGTCCGAGTGAGTCTCTATGGGGCGCGCCTGTGTTATTTGTTAAAAAAAAGATGGCTCGATGTGGCTCTGCATAGACTATCACAAGATGAATAAGGCCACTGTTCGAAACAATTACCCCCTTTCCAGAATCAATGACCTCTTTGATCAACTACAAGCCTTTGCGTTAGCTGCTGTTGCAGAGGAACCTGAAGGGGAGACTATAACAGGTACCATTTTAGTTGCATCATTACCTGCAACTGTATTATTCGATTCTGGGGCTACTTTGTCTTTCATATCCAGTAGATTTGTAGCCATGCACAAACTATCTACCTCCCCGCTACCCAAGTGTTGGAAAATACTTACTGGAGGAGGTATTGTTCCAGTTACCAATATTATCAAAACCTGCCCAGTAGTTGTTTGTAGTCGAGGACTAAGAGCGCGATTTTTGGTACTCCCAATGCCAAATTTTGACGTTGTCTTAGGCATGGACTGGCTAAGCCAGAACGATGCTATCCTAGACTGCCGGAAGGGTAGTGTTATCTTTAGACCCCCAGATCACCCAGAATTTGAATATGTCCGAGGTACCATCGAGCAAGGAGTAGGCCAGACTCCTAGAGCTTACATGACGATGGAGAAAGCACTTCCATCAGTTGTAGCAGAGTTCGCGGACGTATTTCCAGAAGAATTGCCAGGCCTACCGCCTGACAAAGAAGTGGAGTTCATTATTGAGCTAATTCCCGGAGCTGCACCAGTATCCTCCAATGTATACCGACTGGCAAAGAAGGAGCTTGACGAGCTGAAGCTTCAACTGGAGGAACTACAGATCAAGGGATTTGTTCGTCCTAGTGCATCACCCTGGGGAGCACCAGTGCTGTTTGTACCAAAGAAGGACGGAACATATCGCATGTGTATTGATTACAGAGCCCTCAACGCTCTAACAATCAAAAACAAGTATCCCTTGCCGAGAATTGACGACCTGTTCGATCAACTAACAGGAGCCGTGGTATTCTCGAAGATAGACTTGAGATCAGGCTACCATCAAGTCAAGGTACGAAGAGAAGACATTCCAAAGACAGCATTCAGAACTCGTTATGGTCATTACGAGTTTCTGGTGATGCCGTTTGGATTGACTAATGCACCTGCTATATTCATGAACCTGATGAACCGAGTCTTCCATCAATATCTAGACCAGTTCGTGGTAGTCTTCATCGATGACATTCTGGTGTATTCGAAGAGCCACGAAGAGCATGAAGAGCACTTAAGACTGGTGCTAGAGACGCTGAGACGGGAGAGCCTTTATGCCAAGATGAGCAAGTGTGAATTTTTCCTTGATCGTGTTGCTTTTCTTGGGCATGTGATCACAGGAGAAGGCATCTCGGTGGACCCTGCAAAGATTTCATCTGTGGAAACATGGCCAACCCCGACCAATGTCTCAGAGGTGAGAAGCTTTCTAGGACTTGCCAGATATTACCGGAGGTTCGTAGAAAACTTTGCAAGAATCTCGGAGCCAATTACTCGCCTTACCCGCAAGGAGCAGGAGTTCTTATGGACTGAAGAATGCCAGACAGCTTTTGATGAGTTGAAGAAGCGTCTGACTACAGCCCCCATTTTGACTATACCATCTGGATCCGGAGGTTTCGTCATCTATAGCGATGCATCCGGAAAAGGATTTGGTTGTGTCTTAATGCAACATGGGAAGGTTGTAGCTTATGCCTCACGACAACTGAGGACTCATGAGAAGAATTACCCCACTCACGACCTGGAGCTTGCCGGGGTCATCTTCGCCTTGAAGCTATGGAGACACTATCTATATGGCGAACGAGTGGAGATCTTCACCGACCACAAAAGCTTGAAATATGTCTACACCCAGAAGGACTTAAATCTGAGACAAAGACGATGGCTTGAAGTGATGACAAATTTCGAGATTGATCTACAGTACCATCCTGGGAAAGCTAATGTAGTAGCAGATGCGCTAAGCAGAAGACCCTCGGCATTCTTTATGAACACTCAACCAGATCTGCTGAAAGATTTAGCAAAGTTGGGAATAGAGGTCATTATGCCAGGACTTGACGGCCAGTTATCAAACTACCAGTTGCAATCAACCTTGGTGGAAAGAATCAAAGCTGCTCTACCAGCAGATGCAAGATTTCAGAGGCTTCGCCAAAGAACAGAGGCTGGACTCCAGACTGGTTGTCGCATACACGAAGATGGGACTTTAAGATGTGGCAATCGTCTTTATGTTCCAAATGGAGAACTTCGTAATGAGCTGATGTCAGAAGCTCATAGCTCAGTATACTCTATACATCCAGGAGGCACAAAGATGTACAGAGATCTGCGGCAATATTACTGGTGGCATGGAATGAAGCGGGAGATAGCACGCTTTGTGGCCAAATGCTTGGTGTGTGAGCAAGTCAAGGCTGAGCATCAAAGATCTGCCGGTCTACTTCAACCCCTCCCAATACCTGAGTGGAAATGGGAACATATTACGATGGACTTTGTTACAGGCTTCCCAAGAAGTCCTAGTGGTCGTAATGCTGTTTGGGTGATTGTAGACAGACTTACTAAGGCTGCCCATTTTCTACCTTTCAGAGTCGGGCAATCCACAGAGGTCTTGGCAGATATGTACATGAAGGAGATAGTGCGTCTGCATGGAGTACCAGTCAGTATAATATCTGACCGGGATACGAGATTTACATCTTACTTTTGGCGAAGTATGCAAGAAAGTCTTGGTACCCGCCTTAAGTTCAGCACATCGTATCATCCGCAGACAGATGGCCAGTCAGAGCGCACCATTCAGACTCTAGAAGATATGCTGAGAGCCTGTATGCTTGATTTCAGTGGATCCTGGGAAGATCACTTACATCTGGTGGAATTTTCCTACAACAACAGCTATCAAGCGAGCATCCAAATGGCTCCCTTTGAAGCTTTGTATGGAAGGAAATATCGTTCCCCAGTATGCTGGAGCGATGTTGGCGAGAGACAGATTCTGGGGCCAGAACTAATCATTCGTACGGTGGAAAAAGTAAAGAAAATCCAGGGACACCTACGAGCTGCACAAGACAGGCAGAAGCACTGGGCCAACATTCATCGCAGACCTCTAGAGTTCCAAGTAGGGGAGCATGTGTTCTTGAAGATCTCACCTACCAGAGGAACTATCAGATTTGGAGGAAGAGGGAAGTTAAGTCCAAGGTACATTGGACCCTTCGATGTGCTAGATCGAGTCGGAGAGGTTGCTTACAGGCTAGCTCTACCTCAGACCTTGGAGGGAGTACATGACGTCTTCCACGTATCTCAGCTGAGGAGGTACATTCCAGACCCGAGTCATGTGCTAGACTACTCAGAGATCACCATCGGGCCGAGCTTATCTTATCAGGAGGAGCCTGTAGAGATCCTGGACCATAGCGAGAAAGTGTTGCGTGGCCAGACTATTCCTCTCGTTCGTATTGCATGGAGACATCATACATCAGGTGAATCCACTTGGGAACGAGAAGAGGATATTCGTCAGCGTTATCCCCATCTATTTCCAAACCAGGGTATGTCCAATATTTCAAATTAAATCTTTCTTAATCATCATATGTCCTTAATTAATTTTTTATTTTCATTATATGGTTGTTTTTATTTCGAGGACGAAATATTCTAAGGAGAGTAGATTGTAAACTCCCTCGACCAGATTTCAGTAAATTAGGATTAATTTAGACTAATTAGAATTTGTGCAATTTTTTTTAAATTTTATTTTGTTATATAATCAATTGATTGTGTACCTGTTTATTACATAAATAATTAGGGCATTACACTAGCTGTTAACCCTAAACAAATTTCACATCCCTGCTCTAGACTTGCTAGACTACATTTTCTGTATTTTTAGTAATTTCCAAAAACCTTGTTTAGTGCCTCGTTTTATTTATTTCCTATTTTAAATTCTGCTCTTTACTTATTCCTGTACCCTAGTGATTTAAGGACTAGTAGGCATCTGTTTTTGCCAAACAAAAATACGATAATATTCTACTCTAATTATACTTCAATTATCGTTTTGACACCGTAGAAAAATTATGACCCTAACAGCCTCAAAATAATTAGTGAACACCGTGCGCAGTATTTATTAAATAATAAATACGATGACTGTATCACCTGCAGAATCAGACTCTGCATCTGCCCAAACTCACCCCACACTGTCCAAAACATTTTCCCCAGCTATTTCCCTCATTTTTGTACAATTTAGAATTTCAGGAAATCAGTATTTAAAATCAGGTAAATTGCGAAATTACGCAAAATACCAAATTTATGCAATTATGCAAATATTGAAAAGTTAGGGGTTTAAAATGCAAAATTTTATGCTAGGTGGCCTAACCCTATTGGCTAGACCATAGGTAGGTGGGACCCACCATAAAATCCAGAAATTTCTGCTGGAAAATATCTCAAAAATACAAATTTACCTAAATACCCCTGAACTTCTAGGTATTTACAGAAATGCCATTGCCTATAACCTATATAAACCCTAGCCATTCCTTCATTCAAACCCATCCCACCACCGCCACGGCCACCCTCCGCCCACCGGACCACCGCCGAACCCGTCGCCACTCCCCTCCCCTCACCTCCGACCACTGCCACCTACCGCCGGCCGGCTGCTCCGTAGTGGCCAGCTTCTACAGACCCTTCCCGACTTCACACTCACAGCACCACCACCACTCCCATTCACCTCCTCCGCCGCCTCCGGCTGTCGCCGACCACCGCCACCCTACCCAGACAACTCGCCGTCCTCCCCTCCACCGGACCACCGACCCTCACCTCCCCACGACAGCTCCTCCGGCCACCCTCACCCCCACAGTGCCCGGCCAGAATCCCGACTACACCACCACCCTCACCTCCGGCCGCCCCTAGCCGCCGCCACAGCCGTCGTGGACCCCTGCCACCACCACCAACCTGACCACCGTCCTTCCCTCTCCCGAACCCGTCGCCTGCCCGGCCACCTCCGCCGCTCCTCCGCCGGCCAGCGCCCCCGCAAGCCGCTGCTACTGCTGCTGCTGCCAGTGGCCACTGCCACTGCTGCTGCTCCTCCGGCCGCCTCCGGCCAGCTCCGCCGCCGTCCTCCCGCCGGCGACACCGCGTGGGCCCCTCCTGCCACCTGTAAGGTATATTATACCTATACTATACAGAAATACGTAATTAATCTATAATACATGCACATATGTATATATATATGTATATATATATGTATATTACTATGTATTTATATATATAATTATATATATATGTATTATATTATTTACAATATATTATACTATATGTATATTATATATATATCTATATATATTCTATATATATATATATGTATATATATATGTATATGTATATGTATATATGTATATGTATATCTACTATATAATATTATATAAATATTATATATATATATATCTATAATATATATATATTATATATATTTATATATATAATATGTATACTATAATATATATAACATATTTATATGTTATATAATTAATAATATATGTATTTTTCTTTAAATTATATAAATATATGTGTATACATATATTTATATGATATGTTATACTATGCATGTTTCCATTTATTTTTATTTTTGCATTTAAATTCCTGCATCTATATATATATATATATCTATATATATATATATATATATATTATCTATATGTATATATATTAATATCAGCTGGATAATACAGCTTAATTATATATATTATATTTTAATTCTTGCAAATGTCATTTCAATTATACAGTGGTCACATATAGACCCTGCTACTTATATTATATTGCTGAATAAATACAGCATTTATATACGTATTAAATTCTTGCACTGTCGATTCCTTTTATTATCTATATATACTATACTATATACTATAGTATATATATATATATATATATGTATTTAATTTCTGCACTGTCATTTCAATTTACCTATATATATATATCTATCAGTGGATATACCCTGAGTATATATGTATTTAATTACTGTCCTGTCAATTCAATTTATTTATATTATTATTATATCAGAGGAAACCCTGATAATATTATAATATTATATATCTATCGCAGTGGATATACCCTGCTACTATTATACTTACATTTGTCTGTTCTTTATACTATATATACTGCTATATATATTAGATACATACTATATATATATCTATATATATATGCTTGATATTACAACTACGATATTCACAAACATGTCTGTCTTAACAGAAATCAACTTCAGCGCTGCCAGTGACCCCCTGTCACCAGCAATCTCAAACCTGACTGTGAAATCAGGTTATCAAAACTACCAGGGAGTAGGCAAGTATACCTTGCCAAGTTATTGATTAAATTAAATTGTTGATATCTTCTTTGCTCTGAAATTCATATACCATGATCACCTGAGACTGCCTTGGGTACAGTCAACTGTTATGTTGACACGATATTACAGACTCACCAACAACAGAGAGAATATCCTAATATTCTCCTAAACCCTATCACGGGAACACGCAACATGGTTGCATTACATATACGGATGTGAGCTGCGTATTTGATTAGCTACCAGTACGTGTGTTCCGCATCACGGATTAGAATAACTCAGGAGATGTACGACTTGACATTTAGTTTCATTGGGATGGGAAAGATAACTAGTGGACGTATGGGACACCCCTTCCATATATGATTTATACTTTCGTACCATGCTCCTCGGAGATGGTCGATTGCAGAGCTACCCGTGAGTCCGGGGGCATACGACACCTATACTAGCCAGTCGCCACGATTGGTGAATTACGTCAGCGTATGTCTAGCCACACATTCCCATGCGTACTACTGGATCTTTACTTGCATTTTCACTTATTATGGTTAGCACCCTGTATTTATTTCCTTTATTTCAGTATTTACATGGCATGTCATTTCCTGTATCTTGTTACGTCCCACTGAGGACCTGGTTCCCTGCCAGATCTAGACGAGGCTTTCTATCCCACTGTGTACGGGCCTGATCAGGAGGCCAGATGTGCTACCGAGGAGGAGCTCGAGGAGACACCCTCAGAGTAGGCTTGACCCTAGATGCTGCTACCTGGAGTTGGAGATATTTTGCTCAGATAGTCGCTACTTAGTCTATCTGATTTTTCTGCACTATTATCAGTTTTGTAGTAGGCTTGTATTTTCTCCAGTTGTGTACTGTATTAAACTCAGTTTATATATATTCAGCACTTGCTTTTCTGACATTTTCCTGTGGATGAAGATAGATTTGACTGTGTATATTTGTAGTACTTTAGGACAGCGTAGCATGTCTCTTTGGGTTCATTCAAAATGGATTAAGCCCTTAGTGACGTGTCAGCTGGCCAGTGACACGTGGCCTAGTTTCTGACATTTTGGAACTGGGGCGTGACACGGTTTTAGTGGTGGCCCATGCAGGTCTATCTTTTATTGCTAGTGGTATGATGACATGCCCAGCAAGCCTGCAATAGGATAGAAATATTAGGTCTCATCCACACTGACACCATCTTTAAAAAAAAATTTATTATTATTTTGCATTCTGCTTGATTATCATCTATTATATTATCCTTTGTGTTTTCTAATTATCCTATTTTCTTCAGAAATATGGACATACCCGAAAAATCTGCGAATAATGGGGCTACCCAAGCAACAGACCCTTCGCCAAGTGTCCAAGGAACACCGTCCAATCATCAGAATTCTGGCCAGGAGACGACACCAACACCGCAGGCAGAGACACCTTTGCCTCCACCTCCAGCCTTGCCTATCCTGATGCCACAACTTGAGGGTCAACCTCAAATGTTGCAGTTTCTCCAGACAATGTTGCAGAACCAGTGGCAACAGACTGAGGCCCTGAGACAGTCTCAGTGGCAGCAGACTGAAGCTCTGCGACAGACTCTGATGACGGCTTTGGAGAGAGCTACTACTCCGGCACCAGCACTTGTCCACCCAGCGGGCACAGTTCGAGGTTTCCGCCAAATGAGCCCGAGAGACTTCAAAGGCAGCGAAACTCCTGAGGAGATCTCCGACTGGATCTCCAACACCGAAATGCTACTAGAAGGATCGCAACTCACCCCCGACCTATGGATGACTGCTGTGAGGGGCCAACTTCTTGGCAACGCCCATCACTGGTGGGAATCCATAGAGCGCAGCGTCGGCAAAGACCAAACTTGGCAACAATTCTTGGAGCACTTCAACGCCAAGTACTTCCCAGCGACAGTCCAGAATGCTCTATACTCCCAGTTCCTGCACCTGGAGCAGGGAAACATGACTGTCGATGCTTACGACGCGGAGTTTAGCCGACTGAGTCGTTTCGGTGCTGATCTGATCCCGAACGAGCTGAAAAAGGCTAAAAGATTCCACCATGGACTCAACTACGAGCTCCAGAAGTACACCACGACGCAGTCAAGAATCTCCTACAACGAGGTTCTTACTGAAGCCAGGGAGCAAGAAGCCATTGGCCGAGGAGCTAGACGCACAAATCCAACCTTCTCGGCCAAGAACCAGCAAGGAGCAGGAGGACCTATACGTCGTCCCCAATATCAGACTCAGCAGACGACGGGGCCCTACCAGAAGAAGGAGCTCCCGACTTGTCACTTTTGTGGCAAGAAAGGACATTGGGTCAGTGACTGCAGAAAGAAGCTGGGATTATGCCTGCTATGTGGAGCTAAAAACCATATGGCCAGAGACTGCCCACAACGCAGGGATGCAGCACCTCAGCAAGGGCAGAAGCCAGGAGCTCAAGCCCAGAAGATGCTACCCTCCACATCAGGAGGATATCAGCGAGGAGCACCTTTGCCTACTCAGGAGGCCCAGTTCAAGGCCAGACAACAAACCGGAGGACAAAGGCACGGACAAGCCTTTGCGTTAGCTGCTGTTGCAGAGGAACCTGAAGGGGAGACTATAACAGGTACCATTTTAGTTGCATCATTACCTGCAACTGTATTATTCGATTCTGGGGCTACTTTGTCTTTCATATCCAGTAGATTTGTAGCCATGCACAAACTATCTACCTCCCCGCTACCCAAGTGTTGGAAAATACTTACTGGAGGAGGTATTGTTCCAGTTACCAACATTATCAAAACCTGCCCAGTAGTTGTTTGTAGTCGAGGACTAAGAGCGTGATTTTTGGTACTCCCAATGCCAAATTTCGACGTTGTCTTAGGCATGGACTGGCTAAGCCAGAACGATAAGATCCTAGACTGCCGGAAGGGTAGTGTTATCTTTAGACCCCCAGATCACCCAAAATTTGAATATGTCCGAGGTACCATCGAGCAAGGAGTAGGCCAGACTCCTAGAGCTTACATGACGATGGAGACAGCACTTCCATCAGTTGTAGCAGAGTTCGCGGACGTATTTCCAGAAGAATTGCCAGGCCTACCGCCTGACAGAGAAGTGGAGTTCATTATTGAGCTAATTCCCGGAGCTGCACCAGTATCCTCCAATGTATACCGACTGGCAAAGAAGGAGCTTGACGAGCTGAAGCTTCAACTGGAGGAACTACAGATCAAGGGATTTGTTCGTCCTAGTGCATCACCCTGGGGAGCACCAGTGCTGTTTGTACCAAAGAAGGACGGAACATATCGCATGTGTATTGATTACAGAGCCCTCAACGCTCTAACAATCAAAAACAAGTATCCCTTGCCGAGAATTGACGACCTGTTCGATCAACTAACAGGAGCCGTGGTATTCTCGAAGATAGACTTGAGATCAGGCTACCATCAAGTCAAGGTACGAAGAGAAGACATTCCAAAGACAGCATTCAGAACTCGTTATGGTCATTACGAGTTTCTGGTGATGCCGTTTGGATTGACTAATGCACCTGCTGTATTCATGAACCTGATGAACCGAGTCTTCCATCAATATCTAGACCAGTTCGTGGTAGTCTTCATCGATGACATTCTGGTGTATTCGAAGAGCCACGAAGAGCATGAAGAGCACTTAAGACTGGTGCTAGAGACGCTGAGACGGGAGAGCCTTTATGCCAAGATGAGCAAGTGTGAATTTTTCCTTGATCGTGTTGCTTTTCTTGGGCATGTGATCACAGGAGAAGGCATCTCGGTGGACCCTGCAAAGATTTCATCTGTGGAAACATGGCCAACCCCGACCAATGTCTCAGAGGTGAGAAGCTTTCTAGGACTTGCCGGATATTACCGGAGGTTCGTAGAAAACTTTGCAAGAATCTCGGAGCCAATTACTCGCCTTACCCGCAAGGAGCAGGAGTTCTTATGGACTGAAGAATGCCAGACAGCTTTTGATGAGTTGAAGAAGCGTCTGACTACAGCCCCCATTTTGACTATACCATCTGGATCCGGAGGTTTCGTCATCTATAGCGATGCATCCGGAAAAGGATTTGGTTGTGTCTTAATGCAACATGGGAAGGTTGTAGCTTATGCCTCACGACAACTGAGGACTCATGAGAAGAATTACCCCACTCACGACCTGGAGCTTGCCGCGGTCATCTTCGCCTTGAAGCTATGGAGACACTATCTATATGGCGAACGAGTGGAGATCTTCACCGACCACAAAAGCTTGAAATATGTCTACACCCAGAAGGACTTAAATCTGAGACAAAGACGATGGCTTGAAGTGATGACAAATTTCGAGATTGATCTACAGTACCATCCTGGGAAAGCTAATGTAGTAGCAGATGCGCTAAGCAGAAGACCCTCGGCATTCTTTATGAACACTCAACCAGATCTGCTGAAAGATTTAGCAAAGTTGGGAATAGAGGTCATTATGCCAGGACTTGACGGCCAGTTATCAAACTACCAGTTGCAATCAACCTTGGTGGAAAGAATCAAAGCTGCTCTACCAGCAGATGCAAGATTTCAGAGGCTTCGCCAAAGAACAGAGGCTGGACTCCAGACTGGTTGTCGCATACACGAAGATGGGACTTTAAGATGTGGCAATCGTCTTTATGTTCCAAATGGAGAACTTCGTAATGAGCTGATGTCAGAAGCTCATAGCTCAGTATACTCTATACATCCAGGAGGCACAAAGATGTACAGAGATCTGCGGCAATATTACTGGTGGCATGGAATGAAGCGGGAGATAGCACGCTTTGTGGCCAAATGCTTGGTGTGTGAGCAAGTCAAGGCTGAGCATCAAAGATCTGCCGGTCTACTTTAACCCCTCCCAATACCTGAGTGGAAATGGGAACACATTACGATGGACTTTGTTACAGGCTTCCCAAGAAGTCCTAGTGGTCGTAATGCTGTTTGGGTGATTGTAGACAGACTTACTAAGGCTGCCCATTTTCTACCTTTCAGAGTCGGGCAATCCACAGAGGTCTTGGCAGATATGTACATGAAGGAGATAGTGCGTCTGCATGGAGTACCAGTCAGTATAATATCTGACCGGGATACGAGATTTACATCTTACTTTTGGCGAAGTATGCAAGAAAGTCTTGGTACCCGCCTTAAGTTCAGCACATCGTATCATCCGCAGACAGATGGCCAGTCAGAGCGCACCATTCAAACTCTAGAAGATATGCTGAGAGCCTGTATGCTTGATTTCAGTGGATCCTGGGAAGATCACTTACATCTGGTGAAATTTTCCTACAACAACAGCTATCAAGCGAGCATCCAAATGGCTCCCTTTGAAGCTTTGTATGGAAGAAAATGTCGTTCCCCAGTATGCTGGAGCGATGTTGGCGAGAGACAGATTCTGGGGCCAGAACTAATCATTCGTACGGTGGAAAAAGTAAAGAAAATCCAGGGACAACTAGGAGCTGCACAAGACAGGCAGAAGCACTGGGCCAACATTCATCGCAGACCTCTAGAGTTCCAAGTAGGGGAGCATGTGTTCTTGAAGATCTCACCTACCAGAGGAACTATCAGATTTGGAGGAAGAGGGAAGTTAAGTCCAAGGTACATTGGACCCTTCGATGTGCTAGATCGAGTCGGAGAGGTTGCTTACAGGCTAGCTCTACCTCAGACCTTGGAGGGAGTACATGACGTCTTCCACGTATCTCAGCTGAGGAGGTACATTCCAGACCCGAGTCATGTGCTAGACTACTCAGAGATCACCATCGGGCCGAGCTTATCTTATCAGGAGGAGCCTGTAGAGATCCTGGACCGTAGCGAGAAAGTGTTGCGTGGCCAGACTATTCCTCTCGTTCGTATTGCATGGAGACATCATACATCAGGTGAATCCACTTGGGAACGAGAAGAGGATATTCGTCAGCGTTATCCCCATCTATTTCCAAACCAGGGTATGTCCAATATTTCAAATTAAATCTTTCTTAATCATCATATGTCCTTAATTAATTTTTCATTTTCATTATATGGTTGTTTT
Organism: Iris macrosiphon; assembly: GCA_036927795.1. Lineage (NCBI taxonomy): Eukaryota > Viridiplantae > Streptophyta > Magnoliopsida > Asparagales > Iridaceae > Iris > Iris macrosiphon. The sequence goes on from JAYESA010000013.1 coordinate 45,250,391, forward strand.
TATTTCGAGGACAAAATATTCTAAGGAGAGTAGATTGTAAACTCCCTCGACCAGATTTCAGTAAATTAGGATTAATTTAGACTAATTAGAATTTGTGCAATTTTTTTTAAATTTTATTTTGTTATATAATCAATTGATTGTGTACCTGTTTATTACATAAATAATTAGGGCATTACACTAGCTGTTAACCCTAAACAAATTTCACATCCCTGCTCTAGACTTGCTAGACTACATTTTCTGTATTTTTAGTAATTTCCAAAAACCTTGTTTAGTGCCTCGTTTTATTTATTTCCTATTTTAAATTCTGCTCTTTACCTATTCCTATACCCTAGTGATTTAAGGACTAGTAGGCATCTGTTTTTGCCAAACAAAAATACGATAATATTCTACTCTAATTATACTTCAATTATCGTTTTGACACCGTAGAAAAATTATGACCCTAACAGCCTCAAAATAATTAGTGAACACCGTGCGCAGTATTTATTAAATAATAAATACGATGACTGTATCACCTGCAGAATCAGACTCTGCATCTGCCCAAACTCACCCCACACTGTCCAAAACATTTTCCCCAGCTATTTCCCTCATTTCTGTACAATTTAGAATTTCAGGAAATCAGTATTTAAAATCAGGTAAATTGCGAAATTACGCAAAATACCAAATTTATGCAATTATGCAAATATTGAAAAGTTAGGGGTTTAAAATGCAAAATTTCATGCTAGGTGGCCTAACCCTATTGGCTAGACCATAGGTAGGTGGGACCCACCATAAAATCCAGAAATTTCTGCTGGAAAATATCTCAAAAATACAAATTTACCTAAATACCCCTGAACTTTTAGGTATTTACAGAAATGCCATTGCCTATAACCTATATAAACCCTAGCCATTCCTTCATTCAAACCCATCCCACCACCGCCACGGCCACCCTCCGCCCACCGGACCACCGCCGAACCCGTCGCCACTCCCCTCCCCTCAATCCGACCACTGCCACCCACCGCCGGCCGGCTGCTCCGCAGTGGCCAGCTTCTGCAGACCCTTCCCGACTTCACACTCACAGCACCACCACCACTCCCATTCACCTCCTCCGCCGCCTCCGGCTGTCGCCGACCACCGCCACCCTACCCAGACGACTCGCCGTCCTCCCCTCCACCGGACCACCGACCCTCACCTCCCCACGACAGCTCCTCCGGCCACCCTCACCCCCACAGTGCCCGGCCAGAATCCCGACTACACCACCACCCTCACCTCCGGCCGCCCCTAGCCGCCGCCACAGCCGTCGTGGACCCCCGCCACCACCACCAACCTGACAACCGTCCTTCCCTCTCCCGAACCCGCCGCCTGCCCGGCCACCTCCGCCGCTCCTCCGCCGGCCAGCGCCCCCGCAAGCCGCTGCTACTGCTGCTGCTGCCAGTGGCCACTGCCACTGCTGCTGCTCCTCCGGCCGCCTCCGGCCAGCTCCGCCGCCGTCCTCCCGCCGGCGACACCGCGTGGGCCCCTCCTGCCACCTGTAAGGTATATTATACCTATACTATACAGAAATACGTAATTAATCTATAATACATGCACATATGTATATATATATGTATATATATATGTATATTACTATGTATTTATATATATAATTATATATATATGTATTATATTATTTACAATATATTATACTATATGTATATTATATATATATCTATATATATTCTATATATATATGTATATATATATGTATATGTATATGTATATATGTATATGTATATCTACTATATAATATTATATAAATATTATATATATATATATCTATAATATATATATATTATATATATTTATATATATAATATGTATACTATAATATATATAACATATTTATATGTTATATAATTAATAATATATGTATTTTTCTTTAAATTATATAAATATATGTGTATACATATATTTATATGATATGTTATACTATGCATGTTTCTATTTATTTATTTTTTTGCATTTAAATTCCTGCATCTATATATATATATATATATATATATATATATATATTATCTATATGTATATATATTAATATCAGCTGGATAATACAGCTTAATTATATATATTATATTTTAATTCTTGCAAATGTCATTTTATTTATACAGTGGTCACATATAGACCCTGCTACTTATATTATATTGCTGAATAAATACAGCATTTATATACGTATTAAATTCTTGCACTGTCGATTCCTTTTATTATCTATATATACTATACTATATACTATAGTATATATATATATATATATATGTATTTAATTTCTGCACTGTCATTTCAATTTACCTATATATATATATCTATCAGTGGATATACCCTGAGTATATATGTATTTAATTACTGTCATGTCAATTCAATTTATTTATATTATTATTATATCAGAGGATATACCCTGATAATATTATAATATTATATATCTATCGCAGTGGATATACCATGCTACTATTATACTTACATTTGTCTGTTCTTTATACTATATATACTGCTATATATATTAGATACATACTATATATATATATCTATATATATATGCTTGATATTACAACTACGATATTCACAAACATGTCTGTCTTAACAGAAATCAACTTCAGCGCTGCCAGTGACCCCCTGTCACCAGCAATCTCAAACCTGACTGTGAAATCAGGTTATCAAAACTACCAGGGAGTAGGCAAGTATACCTTGCCAAGTTATTGATTAAATTAAATTGTTGATATCTGCTTTGCTCTGAAATTCATATACCATGATCACCTGAGACTGCCTTGGGTACAGTCAACTGTTATGTTGACACGATATTACAGACTCACCAACAACAGAGAGAATATCCTAATATTCTCCTAAACCCTATCACGGGAACACGCAACATGGTTGCATTACATATACAGATGTGAGCTGCGTATTTGATTAGCTACCAGTACGTGTGTTCCGCATCACGGATTAGAATAACTCAGGAGATGTACGACTTGACATTTAGTTTCATTGGGATGGGAAAGATAACTAGTGGACGTATGGGACACCCCTTCCATATATGATTTATACTTTCGTACCATGCTCCTCGGAGATGGTCGATTGCAGAGCTACCCGTGAGTCCGGGGGCATACGACACCTATACTAGCCAGTCGCCACGATTGGTGAATTACGTCAGCGTATGTCTAGCCACACATTCCCATGCGTACTACTGGATCTTTACTTGCATTTTCACTTATTATGGTTAGCACCCTGTATTTATTTCCTTTATTTCAGTATTTACATACATGGCATGTCATTTCCTGTATCTTGTTACGTCCCACTGAGGACCTGGTTCCCTGCCAGATCTAGACGAGGCTTTCTATCCCACTGTGTACGGGCCTGATCAGGAGGCCAGATGTGCTACCGAGGAGGAGCTCGAGGAGACACCCTCAAAGTAGGCTTGACCCTAGATGCTGCCACCTGGAGTTGGAGATATTTTGCTCAGATAGTCGCTACTTAGTCTATCTGATTTTTCTGCACTATTATCAGTTTTGTAGTAGGCTTGTATTTTCTCCAGTTGTGTACTGTATTAAACTCAGTTTATATATATTCAGCACTTGCTTTTCTGACATTTTCCTGTGGATGAAGATAGATTTGACTGTGTATATTTGTAGTACTTTAGGACAGCGTAGCATGTCTCTTTGGGTTCATTCAAAATGGATTAAGCCCTTAGTGACGTGTCAGCTGGCCAGTGACACGTGGCCTAGTTTCTGACATTTTGGAACTGGGGCGTGACACGGTTTTAGTGGTGGCCCATGCAGGTCTATCTTTTATTGCTAGTGGTATGATGACATGCCCAGCAAGCCTGCAATAGGATAGAAATATTAGGTCTCATCCACACTGACACCATCTTTAAAAAAAATTTTATTATTATTTTGCATTCTGCTTGATTATCATCTATTATATTATCCTTTGTGTTTTCTAATTATCCTATTTTCTTCAGAAATATGGACATACCCGAAAAATCTGCGAATAATGGGGCTACCCAAGCAACAGACCCTTCGCCAAGTGTCCAAGGAACACCGTCCAATCATCAGAATTCTGGCCAGGAGACGACACCAACACCGCAGGCAGAGACACCTTTGCCTCCACCTCCAGCCTTGCCTATCCTGATGCCACAACTTGAGGGTCAACCTCAAATGTTGCAGTTTCTCCAGACAATGTTGCAGAACCAGTGGCAACAGACTGAGGCCCTGAGACAGTCTCAGTGGCAGCAGACTGAAGCTCTGCGACAGACTCTGATGACGGCTTTGGAGAGAGCTACTACTCCGGCACCAGCACCTGTCCACCCAGCGGGCACAGTTCGAGGTTTCCGCCAAATGAGCCCGAGAGACTTCAAAGGCAGCGAAACTCCTGAGGAGATCTCCGACTGGATCTCCAACACCGAAATGCTGCTAGAAGGATCGCAACTCACCCCCGACCTATGGATGACTGCTGTGAGGGGCCAACTTCTTGGCAACGCCCATCACTGGTGGGAATCCATAGAGCGCAGCGTCGGCAAAGACCAAACTTGGCAACAATTCTTGGAGCACTTCAACGCCAAGTACTTCCCAGCGACAGTCCAGAATGCTCTATACTCCCAGTTCCCAAATGCCACATCAAAGTATTCTAGAATCTAGCCATACAAAGTAACATAGGCTAGCATAATAACAAGGTATACATGACCATATGCCAGCTGTAGTCTGATTAATATACAATCATGTAGGGAAGTGATGTCCAGACTTACCGGCTAACCAGTGCCAGTTGCCTAAACGCCCAAAAGAATATAATTTACAATAAACGAACGGGGGATCAAGAAACCCACTCGCGACCCTCAGTGACCATCCGTCTGGTGTTCACCATTGTCGGAGAAAAATCTGGATCCTCTGGTGCTAGCTCTAAACCTGGACTTGTAAAATCAGTAGGGTTAGACCCCAAATAGTAAGTACCACAAGGAAGCATAAAGTGAAGAAGCAAAACTAGATATATAGCATGAGATGCATGAGAAAACAATCAATGGTATATATTCCATCCATGACATGATACGACATCCCTTCACCAAACAAGGACAGGAAGTGTCATACCATATCAAAATAGAATACGTCCCCTGATTATGGTCAAGCTAAAAGTATCTGCATTGTAGGTTTGGTTCACAATCCATCATAACACAATAGTGCAACCCAACAACCAAATAAGGACATGGATTGCACCCTTGCACCACAACAGTCTATGTTCCTAATTTTACTTAACATAAGGCACTATAAAAAATTAGGGGAGTACTAAGAGATAATATAATCAGAACGTAACTTCGGTCCATGTCCCGTTGTACCACAACAGCGCAACCCAACAATCAAACAAGGACATGGGTTAAACTTTCATGCCACAACATTATATTTCCCAAACTATAAGTAGGTTATTAATCGGCCAAGCATATACTACGACTTAATATGTTATATTTGGGTTATCCCAAAATGCAACTATAGGTATCCTCAGATCGTTCCATGTCGAACATGAGCTAACCTAACCAAGATAATAACACAGGCATGTCAGACTACATTGATTCCCCATAGGGCCACCGTGCCAAGCTTGTTAATCAAATAATAAAAGTCAGATATTGTATTCCACTAGGGCGAATAATATACAGTATCTGTAGTGGGTCAGCCCAACGAGCCATGACAAATTTTTGGGTGTCGGTTCATTGGCACAATCTTGGGATACCGTTCCCTCCCAATGCTCTACAATTTTAGTTGCCTAGTTAATCCCTAGGTGAGTGAATTCCATGTCGTGGTCACACGAACATTTCCTTTATATGTCGTACTTTAAGTACGAGCACCCTTGATACGAATCCATATTATCACTTGAGAGTTCAAATCAGGATTCACCCAAGTGTGATACAATCAAATAATACTATCTAACCACAGAAATGCCAGTGTCTAACTACTATATCCGTCCATGGAAAAATTATAACATATATCACAAGTCATGATTGTGTTGCACGACGGCTCACAGATATACATATATCAAGTCAGACAGCACTCTCAGTGCGTTCAAGGGTATCAGCACGGATACAATAGTCAGGGCAGGCACTTGCAGGTTCAATCAGGTACTGGTCATGAATGAAGTAGTTAATCAGGCAATCATGTAACGTCTCACATTATTATATCGATAGATGAGAATAAGTGTAGTACGAGAACCCCTCGAGATCAGATCCACAAGTCTTAAACCAAACAAGAACCGGGATTGCAGATCATCACTCGAGTTAAACTAGCCCCTTATTCTATCTAACGTATAAGAATGTGATCTACTAGTATGAAATCCAGTTATAAAATTCACGTTCAAGTGCCACTCATTGTGGTCCACGCAAACAAATAGAGCAATGAACATATAAGAAAGAAAGAAATGCTGCAGAATACGGATAAGGGAGATGTACGGACCTCTTGAGATCAGATCCACAATCCTTAAACCAAATAAGGACTAGGGTTGCAGATCATCATCTGAGTTGAATTACGTCCCTTTTTCTATCTAACGTATAACGATGTAATCTAAATAGCCATAAAATCCAATCATCAAGTTCAGGTGCCACTCATTGTGGTCAAGACTATCCAATGATCAGAAGATGCAAGAGGAAGAGATACAGCAGTTAGGAGCCACTGAAATAGCTAACTGCAGTAGCAGCACAGAGAGGATGCAGCCTTGAAGCAGTATGGCTCAGCAGCTTCATCACCTCGAGGTAGCATTGGCAGTAGCAGCTTTAACAGCTCGGGCAGTGCATCAGAGCATTGGACAGTAGCAACTGCAGGGGTAAGTCAGCAGCTGACACAGCGTGTGCAGCCTTGTGTAGTTAGCAAGAGCAGAGAGTTCCTGCAGCACAGAGGAAGGCAGCAGAGCATTGCACACTGCTCAGTGCAACAACTGAGGAGGGGTGCAAGCAGCAGGATCCAGCAAGAAATGAAGAGCACAGTGATGTGTATCTCATCACAGTTTCACTCAACTACTGAAGGATACAGTGTGCATCAAGGTATCAAGTTCAGCAGCAAGGAAGGCATAGATACCTACAGTATCAGTTGTTTCAGTATCACTACACAGTATCATGCAGATCAATTTAGTTTCAGTCCATATCAGTGTATCAGTAGGTTTCAGTCTAATATCAATTAGTTAGTTATTAGTGTCAGTTATATGGATAGTTATCTTATAGTTGGTTTAGTTATTTAGGTGTTGGTGTAGTAGTTAATTGTTAGTTTAATAGTTAGATAGGTATGTGTATTTATTAGCTTAGTAGCTATGTGTAGTACTATATATAAACTACTATTTTCATATTAAAACTTGTGTATCATAGGATACGGTATTTTTGTGTGTCTCATAGTATCTTGGATTAGCTAGAGTTGCTTAGTTTCATAGTGTATTGACTTAGTATCCTAGTGTTAGACTCTTGTAGCCTAGAAGTAGTCGGTTTGACTTAGAAATGGCTTCATGACCTAAATGTTGACTAGTTTAACTTAATTTTATTCTAATACCTTGTATTAATGTAATATTTCATATATAGGTTTGTGTGACACCATTTCGGACATAGTTTGACATTTATTGCTCTGGGCGGCAGGTGAGTACATTCTCTAATAGTTTCTATTATTTGATAATTACTATATTTCAAGTATTTAGAAATGTTACATCTGATTCTTGACACTTTGGTACACGGACTAGTATATAGCTTGGATCTTCAGTCATGAGATGTTACAATGGTTATCGTATTGACATCGTACACGACATTGACATTAGATATTGTACATGATATTATCATTGGATATTGATCGTGTATCGTAACATGTCATGGTTGGATCCAATGTACTAGTTAGGGCAGGGGAAGTTGCTAGTAAGAGATGTGATCATATTTCTATTGTATATTATAAAACATTGTTAGTGTTAATCATACACCTCACGTATGATTAGCCAGGCCATATAGCTATCATACAAGTTTTTAAGCCGATCAGATATCGAAACTAGTATTTTAAACACTTAGAATAGTTGCAGTTCTTCATATTCAGTTTTATAGATTACATTGCCTTGTGTCTAATATTGTAGTTCATTTCTCCTTCATTTCATATATGACTGACTATACCCTATTGTCTATATTGCCTATTTTCTTTACATTTGCCATTGCATCAGTTATTATTTTCTCTCAGTATATAGCATCCTCTATTTATTATTTTATAGTCCTTGTCAATTAATTGGAACTGCTATTGGGTTGTACTTTGCTCCAATCCTAACTGGATATATTTTTTAGACGGCGACTTAGAGGACTGGTGTCCGACATATTACAGACCACAGGGAGAGTAGCTGCAGCCTTGGACCTTGTAGCTCAAGTGCAATTATCGAAAAGTCTAGCCGGAATTACTAGTTATATTAGCTAGTTCTTTTTCAGATTTTGGTACCGGATTTGTTTCTGGCATATATTGAGACTTGGATGTTATTATTTGAAGTTAGATTATTTTATTGTTTAGACTTTGTGGTTGTGTTTTGATTATTTATTTTGATATCTTATCGTGCTTTAGTTCTGTGGTTGAGTATTTCATATTATATTATTATATCTGTGTCTCCTTATGGAGTTGGATATTCGTGTGAGATTGATTAGATAGTATCGTGACCTAGACAGCGTTCTACCGCCAATGCTGCGGCATAGGCTGGACGTACCCACGTACTTGTATCCCTATATCGGGTGCGGGTCGTCACAAGTGCCACTCATTATGGTCCAGGCAAACACATAGAGCAATGAACATATAAGAAAGAAATAAATGCTGCAGAATACGGATAAGGGAGATGTACGGACCCCTTGAGATCAGATCCACAATCCTTAAACCAAACAAGGACTAGGGTTGCAGATCATCACCCGAGTTAAATTACGCCCCTTATTCTATCTAACGTATAACAATATAATCTAAATAGCAATAAATCCAATCATCAAGTTCAGGTGCCACTCATTGTGGTCAAGACTATCCAATAATCAGGAGAACTCATCAATTCTAGCAATCCAAGCAAGATACGCATAAGCGGCAAGTGTTAAAGATAATCAGGCAAGGCCGCAAATAAACGGCTAAAATCAAGCATTGGCGTACAAAAGCAAGTTAACTAAAGCATACAGAATAAAGAGGAGAATAACTCTTGTAAAGAGGATACGCGCACAACCATAACTATAGTCTTGGTGTATGATCTTTAAACAACGAGTTCAGCAAACAATTAATCAGTCAGGCCCGTCATATTCTAAGAGAAGTATGCGAGCAACAAAGTCTTGGCAAACTAAGACAAGTACGTTAATCCAGGAAGCTTGGTGTACTCATAACACAAAATACGCAAGTAGCAAGGTTGGCATAAAATCAGAGGGTCAGGGGTGCCGGCGTACTAGGACAAGTACGCATATCCAACTGACTAACCCGCCAACTGATGCACTCAGGCTAAACGACAAAACACAAATTCCAACGTAGGCTCGACAGTCGAGAAGCAAGACAATCGAGAAGCTCGCGGACCAATAAAGAAAAGTCAGACTCTTCGCCGCTAAGGAAGCAAGGGAAGAGTTGACAAAATATAAGCCAGCTTCGTTAAGTATGGGTCAAGGGAAAGTAAGCCAACTTGAAAAGTTTGGTGATAGTACGCCAATCAACCAATTGGTTAAATGAGAAGCCTGGAGTACTTTTCCTTGATGGCAACGAGATTCAATATGGTACGCACCAAATTACGATGCCAGAGTTTCCTCTCAAGAGTATGCTACTGACTCAAAAGAGTGTGGATTGCGTACTTTGAGAGGGGATTCAGTACGCTGCGTTATTATGCGAGTTGAGATGGGACAGCACACATTACGCCCAGGGAAGTTCATGCGTAAATATACGCCAAGGCGGTTCTGGTGCTTTTTTTTGCAGAAACTTTATTTTCTTCATTAGCCACTTTGGTAAGCATATTGTATCGAATTTGGCACTGAACTCAACTGAACTCGAAATCAAGTAGAACCAAAAGCAAAGATAGGTAAAATAGGATGCTCTTCCATATGAGCTAAATAGTTTTTGTAAACATAAAGTTTTGGGAGATCAATCTCCTAAAATACAAAGTGAACCCATAGACCAAGACTTAGGTTTATGCAACTCCAGCCATGAAAATCAAGAATAGCAAGTATAAAATATAAAAGGGAGCTCGATCCCAACAGTATGAGCCAAAAATAGTACAAAAAATAACTAAATTAAAAGCATGCATATCAATGGCTCTTCACTCCAATCAAGATGTACTTGCCGTGGTAGATTCCTATCCTCTATTTTTGGTGATCTACAGACCTCTTTATAGATGCTAGTTCTAGGGTTAGGGTTTCAATTGGTAAGGGACAAGGAAGAAGAAAGAAGAAAAGTTGAAAATGAAGAAGAATGAGAGAAGAGAGAAACAAGTCATATATATACCAAGTGGGGAGAAAGGGTAATCTAGTCATGACTAATCCTCATAAAATCTCAATCATCCAAATATAAGGGCACAATGGTCCCAAAAGTGAACCGGATCAGGTATCCATTCTATATACAGATTCTAGTACGGGTCCATGGCAATTGCCAATGTGTTCACCACTGGTCTCGGGTAGACTCTCCTAATAAACGAAAATCGGAACAACTAAAATACAACATACATAACAGGAACCAACACGTAAAATACAGCAGGAATACATTGTCAGAAAAATTCAAAAAATATCAAAAATTCAAAAATACCAAATTCGGGCATAGTGTGATAAGAATCTTGTTATTCCAGAATAGAATTGGGAGCATATAAGCATGGACTTCAATGTGGGCTTGCCGAAGACACAACGGGGGACGACACCGGTGCCGTCTAGGTCATCGTCGACCGGTTAACCAAGTCAGCGCACTTTATTTCCATTAAAGTTACTTGGAGCAATGATCGCCTCGCTCAGACCTACCTTGATGAGATAGTTCGGTTGCACGGTGTGCCAGTTTCAATTGTGTCAGATCGGGACGGATGATTCCTATCATATTTCTAGGAGAGCCTTAGTCAGCGATGGGGACCAAGTTGAAGTTCAGCTAAACCTATCATCTTCAAACCGACGGCCAAACAGAACGGGTGAATATGGTACTCAAACATATGCTGCATCTATGTACAACCGATTCAAAGTCAAGTTGGGATGTCCACCTATCGTTGGCCGAATTTGCATACAATAATAGTTACTAGTCCAGCATCCAAATGGCTCCGTACGAGGCATTATATGGGCGAAAGTGTAGGTCATCGATCTGTTGGGATAAAGTTGGAGAGCGTCAAATCCTTAAGCCAGAACTGGTCGAGCAAACAGTCCAAAAGGTTTAGTTAATTCGAGAGAGACAAAAAGTAGCACAAAGCCGACAGAAGAGTAATGCCAACATTCACCGACGACATCTTGAGTTCTTTGAAGGCGACCATGTGTTTCTGAAGGACTCATCCATGCGAGGAGTCACAAGATTAGGAGTAAAGGGGAAGCTAAGTCCAAGATTCGTCGGTCCATTTGAAGTCCTTAAGCGAGTCGCTCCAGTTGCCTATCAAATTGTATTACCACCAGCCTTGTCAGACGTGCATAATATCTTTTATGTTTCACAGATTAGAAAGTATGTGCATGACCCGAACCATATGATAGTTTTTGGTCAGCTGGATCTACCGGCAGACTTGTAGTATGTCGAAGAGCCAGTTCAGACCTTGGATTGGAAAGAAAAGCAGCTCCAGAATCATTCAGTCCCTCTAGTACGCGTACTCTGGCGAAATTACGCGATCGAGAAGTCGACCTGGGAACTTGAATCAGATATGAAGGAAAAGTTTACCTCATTGTTTCTTATTGGTAGTTCAATTCCTAAGTTTCAAGGATGAAACTTTTTATTAGTTGATTAAGATGTAGTACCTCGTTCCCCCTTTTTGGGGAGCACGGCTAAGAAAAATTTGGTATCGTTCGATCAGGACAGATTGAATCAAGTATTTCCTCGTTATGGATTGGCTTCTTCGGAATCAAGTCCCACATTCAGCGGATCGTGCCTCAAGGAAGGACTCGGTGGCAGAGTCGCGAGGGGCCTTTCCATTGTATTGGTTTTTTTGCTCATTTTTTATGTCGCTTAGTTGCTTTCTCGTTAGTTTTGTGACTTGCATTTTCATGAACGGTTTAGATGGATTTTATTTTCTTCATTCTTTGAACTTCATTTTTCGTATCGAATTCTGGTAGACCGAGGCAAGGAGATATTAATCATCTGTTGATGCGTGCAGGTGATCGAGTAGGTGACGCGCGAGCGAAGTCCTAAAGAAATCCCCTTTCTCTTCCCCGATTCACCAACTTGTGAGTAGCCTTACTTTTGATTAGTTGTCCCTTCTTTCAAGTCTTCACTCTTAATAATCTGATTCGTTTGTGTGTTCCAATCAACGATACCATAATAATAAAATGAGTCAAGATAAAGAAAGAAGTAGACTTGAAATACTTAAAGTTTGTCACATGTACAATCTTACCGAATGATCATCTTGTTGCATGCTTGTCCGTTATACATGTGCTTATTTATGTTTCAGTTGTAGCTAGAACATATTTATCTATAACTGTGCAATGAGTAGTATATATCTATAATGTGATCATTTGAGCAGGTAGACTATACTAAAGGAATATGCATAAAGTTCATTTCCATATGTTGTCTTACAATGCTTCGTTTGATAACTTGGTCTTTAGATGACGCGTGGTCAAGAACAACTTGTGCACAAAAGAAGAGTTCTATAAACGGTCGTCGGGATACTGGGACCGCTTCAGCCTAGGTAGAATATTTGCTAGCTTGAAGTTCTAGCATTGGATGAGTCAATACGTCCGCTAAGGGCTAACTACCCAAAGCGGAAAGACCGTCAACCCATCCCATGTCCAACGAGTGACACGCTATGTATATCTAAACTATGCAAGCTAAATATGTCTTCGTGGCAGGGAAGGTCATGGTAAGTCTTGTGCAGGTGGTTTAGACGGTGCATGTAAAAGTCACCGAACGGTAGCATATTTTATTATGTCATTTACTTATGTCATTGTTTGTAACTTGAACTAGGACAAGATAGAAAGATCACATAATAATAATGTTGCATGTTCACATGAATACTATATCGATTTGGTGAGTTGGGTTAGCTCGCCCTCATCGGTACATTTTGATGTACTGGCCCTCATTGCAGTAGGTTCCCCGAGCCAAGGCGACGCGGCAAGGAACTGAATCTTTTCCTCCAACCTTTCACTGATCTGGCGCGTTTGTGTTCGTGACTTTTGAAGCGCGTACATATTTTTGGAGCTCGTACATACCCCTTTTTGAAGCTCCAAGGCGATGGTGCAAACTCGCACCCAAGGTGGTTTATCCTTTAAAATTTTAGTAAGGTATGTAATGTATTGATCGACTATCTCATTTTGTGTCCATCTTGTAATTTCGTGCGGCACCCCTTTACTTTTGAGTCAAGAGTTTGTAACAAAGATGTACATTATCAATAAAGAGAACTTTTCTTCGTTTCAATGTGTGTTCTTCTACTTGTGCACTCTGGTGTTATGTTTCTATATATATCATTATGCCTAGGCCTTGTGTTGGTGTGCCTTATGCTCACACAGCATCACATCCAGGAGACGATTATTGATTCTACTGAATTGGGGCATAACACATGCACGGTCATCATCTATTCTAGTTTGTATTCATCTTACATCACCTCTACGAAATATTCGTGTTCTTCCCTTTAGTCAATATCACGTATTCATCTGGCGAGTACCTCATAGATGATCAATACCCTTTCTTCCTCCTTCTCAATGGAATCTTTGGTGCTAGTCGTGTACTAGCACTCATTCCCTTAAGGAACTGTCTCCTCGGGATGCTCATCCTCGTAAGAGTCATCTTAATCATCACCAACAGACTGATGACTAAGGTTGGGAGAAACTCCACATACTAGCTCTCTTATAACTATATTATTTGTAGTAGCATCTAAAAATAGCTCGAAGCACGATGACTCTAACTCAGGAAAATCATGAACCACAGAAGGCATCCAAAAATCTTGAATATTGGTCATGGTCTGATCGTCGATGAATATCATGTTCCTCCTTGGATGGATCTTTTATTCCATTGGGTCTTAGAGTATATACCCAAACTCATCCCGATTATTGTAGAAGCATGAAAAAGTTTTAATTTTATGCGCCCGAGCAGCCATGTGCCTAAGGGCCACATTCAGTGAAAGTCAGTCCGTATACAGCGTAGGCGACATCCACGAGGCAATGATCCTCAAGCTCAGGTAATGTTCGACTGAAGACAACGCTTCTAAGGTCCATACGCCAGGGGGCAGTGAACTCTCTATGCGGCATACAACACTCCTTCGTCCATGCGACACACAACACTCTTTCGTCCATGCGACACAGGTAGTAATCCTGAAGACATGAGATGAAGTTAACCATATGGAAGGGGGGTAGTGAACTCTCTATGTGACATACAATATTTTTTCGTCCATGCAGAACAGGCAGTGATCCTGAAGACATAAGACAAAGTTAACTATATGGCAGGGAGTTTAGATGCAAGCAAGCTAGCCGCAAGGTGTCACTTTTATTAATCATAACTTTAATGACTCTGACAGCATTGATTACTCTGCAATGCCTCGTATTCGGTGAGGACGAAGAGCATCAGCGCTTACGTCAGAGAGTCATGATTACTTTTGTTTGTATACAGTTGTGCAATACTACGCGTACACACGACTAAACGACATACGACAGCTCTCCAAGCGACAGCTCTCTATGCAGCAGCTCCCATCCGTCAAGCTCTCCATGAGCCAAGCTATCCATGAGTAAATATACCTATGTGTCGTGGTCCTTATGCATCTAAACGACCATAAGACACGATCCTTATGAGGCTCAGCCCCTATGCGGCTCAGCCTTTATGGGGCCCTATGCGACTAAATCTTTTTGTTACAACTGAAGAGATTCTCCACAACCAAGTGTATGCCACATGTCAAACTGACCAAATCACGCACACAAGATGAGAACAAAAAGAATCTTTAGCAATATCAGATCCTAACAAGACGCCACTGTCCCCCATTGTAAGTTTTGAACGTTGAAATAACAAACAAAGAAGTACAAAGAGATCATAACCAGAAAATCTAAGTATAATATTTTGATCTAGGTATTAAAAATGGAGCTTGAGCGTCGCAGCGTCTTGTTTACTCCGTTGACGGTCTAATAAGGGAATAAGGATGCTCTTTTCTATTCGCTCTCTTGAGCTTGTGTGCACATACGTAGCTGGCCAGGTCGGTAGGTCATAGGGTATGCTACCCTTGCTATTTATAGCCATCCTTCTAACGGGCTATAGGTGTCGTATAGGACTCCTTCAACAGAATGCGGGTGTAACTACAGTCGCATGCCACGGATAGGCTGTCACGTGGTCTTGGTAACGATATATTGTTGAAGAGATCTCGAGGTTGTTGCGTGCATGACTTGGTCAGCTGGATATGTAGTCAGCGCTGATTGTACGAGAAATCATCTTCGGTTGTAACAGAAAAGATCATGTAAGTCGAAAGCCGCATAACATCTTGGTCGCATATTATCGTGGCCCCATACGTGCTCTCATTTGGCGTTGGTCGTTTGGATACTCTGGTCGCATAATGACGAGGCCGCATGGGTATATAGCTGCATGCAAGCTCTCGTCTGGCCTTGGTCGGATGGACACTATGGCCGCATGATAACGAGATCGTATAGAAATATAGCCACATATGAATCGGCACATGGTGTGGCACGTCTGTCGAGGCCATCAATGAGTTGATGTGACCTTTTATCTTTTCCTGAGTCATCCTCTTCACGAATCTCGAAGCGTCTCAGTATGACTAGTGATGTGTCAGAGTATGACAGTCATCGAATGCTGTGTCAGGGGGGTTTTATGCGGCCTCCCTGCTTTGTGGTTGTTCAGGCCTCACAGAGCATACTATGCGGCTTCAAGATCTTTGGTTGACTAGGCCACATGTGGCTTATCTGCGGCTTGGTTACTTTTTTGAGGGGGCATGACCTCTATACGGCCTGCATAATTTATATGCTTCTACAAGACTCCCTTCAAAGTTTCCAAAATGATAAGTTTGGAATACTTTGAAAGAAGCATGGTCGGGCACTATTGGCCGCACATGAAGGTAATGCCGCATAGTCTCGTTGCCGCATAGTTATCTCTGACAGACTGTCAGATCATTTAATGAGGAGATTTGGCTCTATCTTTGATCGGATCTCTTGGGATTATGCGTTGTCTTCTGACACGGGCTCGAGGCGTCAGTTTCCAAGGAGATTTAAAGTAAATCCCATAAATTGAGGCATCGGATTCATTCTCATAACTGCTTTGGTTTACTGCCTCGATCTTTTCCTGCGGCTTTTGAAGTCTATAAATAGGCGACTAGGAGGAGAGAGAGGGAGAGCTTTATTTCTTTTTTTTGTTTCCTCTTCTTTCTGAAGGATGTTGATGGTTGCGGCTGTCCTTAATGAGGAATTTGTTAGGGATGGTCTTGATCCTTGGCTCCCTGATTTTGGTTCTTTACTTGGAGGTAGGGGTGCACCGTGTTCTTTGTGTTGGGCTTTCATCCACACAAAGACACCCGTACACAATCTTGCTGTATGGATGAGAAATCGTCTAGAACACAGGCAGACTTTTTACACTGCCTTGCCGCATGGATGAGAGATCATCACGAATCATGCACGGGCTTTCCCTATTAGTCTGTCGTATGGATGGGCAACCATCATGCTGCAGCTAAGATCCTGCTGCATGGCTGAAGGCTCAACCTGGACATGCGACAACCATGACTCTGTCGCATGGATGAAGGTTCGATCCAGACATGAGACCCCTACGACTCTGTCACATGGATGGATCCTTGACCCGACATGCAACCATCATGGTTCTGCCGCATGGAAAGCAACTTATGCGCCGACTAGGCTCTGTCGTACGAATTTCATATTTGTCTTTGTTTGCTAATGCCATACGTTTTCCTTGTGCAGGCTTTGTTCTCCCTTATCATGCTCATGATGGAGCATGGAAGGATATCATAACACCCGTTGTTCGGGGTGAAGGCAACCTTATGCGGCGGTTCCTCTTCAGGAACTGATCCAGGAGACGAGGATAGTTCGCCAAGAACAAATCCAGGAGACGAGGATGAGCATCATACGTCATGCACAGAGATTTTCTTGTTCATACAGCACGCTAGCTGCGTTTCTCCCCTTTATTGCGACTTGCTACCGGCCGGGAGACTGTAGTGTCGAAGATAGGATTTGGATTAATTTTCATTCATGTATTTGGTCTTCCCGCATGATTATAGAGTGCCTTCTCCTCCCTTGATATCCGTCGATATGGATTCTTTTCCGTATACTGAGGTTTGCACTATGGAGGGATGATCCAGAAAGTATTGAGTTCTACTGTGGGCTCGACTTGTGTTAGTAGTAAAGACAGCACGGAGGGGTGCCTCTAATGAAAAAAGTTCGTATCAGCGAGACTTCATGGAAGCCATTAAAATAGGTTTCCATCATATGTACTCATGACCTTGAATACTAATAAAAAAAATCCTTGAATGTAATGGATTTCCATCATATGTACTCATAATCTTGAATATTACTCAATAAAGTCTCTCCTTTTTTAGAATTTATCTTTTGTATTTGTTCCATTATATGTTGTGGACTTTGGATACTGTACCAGAGGAAATATAGACATAGTACAACATCTCAGTCTGTTTAAGGATGTCCCACTGGGGGATCTTTAGTGGACCTATTACTTCTTGTGCACTTAAGTGCAAGTAATAGATTCGAAACAAGCATTGCCAGAGGTAATATGGACGTAGCAGGTTTTGTGAACTTAATACCGCTGGCATACTTAGAGTTAAGTATGGATAATAAGTTGAGATAACAACCGATATTAGAGGTAATATTGACGTGATAATCGATAGCCAAACCCGGGAGGTTTGCTCAGAGGTTATATGGACATGGCAAACACGGTCGAGAAGAAATGTTATGTCATGCCCCACTCCCAGAATACAGGATAAATATGAGGACTGACAAGGCCAACCACACATTGTAGAATACAGAAGTAAGCCGCAATGTGTTAAGGTTGTCAAGAAGATAAATAGGTGAACTCTAGCATGCTATGACGTCAGTCCTAAGGCCGACAAACCATATTATCTCAATCCAGCTAAACAAGTACAAGAGTATATCATAGATGAAAGTAAAAAAGGCGTCCCAAATTATATGTCACATATAATCATGAAGCTAGTGAATACAAAATACTGCACTACCAGAGTATAATAATATATGATCAAATATACCGATCATGGTCCAATATATACATCATGTTGACATAGTCTCAAAAATATAAGGAGCTAACTCTGACCCTTGTTAAACACCACAAAATAAAGTAATCAAGACGAGGGGTAGAAGAAGAAAATTTACTCGCGAGATTCGGCTGCAGTCCTACTAGTGTGAGCCATCTTGCTGGAAGTACAGTTGATCCTGGTTCTTTTTGGGGTAACCTGGCCATGCAAAGCCAGTGGGGTCAAAACTCCAAGCAACAAGTACCACAAAGGAGCTTGAGGTGATAGACCAAACACATCAAAACATAAGCAGAAAGAGACATAAAAAAAAATGTTGATCGAGACTTATACAGTACCAATATACTTGTCTCAAGAATAATACTGGGAGAACTGATAACAAGATGCAAAAATAAAAGTAAGGCAACGAGCGGCAAGAGAGCATAAGAACTACTCTAGATCGGGATCGCAACCCTTAAACCAAACAAGGACCGGGGTTGCAGGCCATCACCCGAGCAAAACTTAGCACCCTAAACATGCGCCGAAAGAAAATAAAACTAGAGAAGACCGAGCTATAATGAAAGTAATAAAATTTATTGCACAGCCAAACAGCTCTACATCTTGCTATGATTAACTAGCTAGGATTATCACATGCCTTAATTACTAAATACATGTTTTAAGAATATTGCTACCACCAACACTGCAGTTAACCCGGATGGTCAAGGGTACGCTTGTCTAGTAAACTTAAATGCACATTCAACCATACAATAACATAACTTGTTAATTGTCATAAACAGAAATTGAAGTTATAAGCATAAACTTAAACTTGTGATTGTAGAAGCATAAAAAATCTCTCCATGCGCTCCAATTTACAGTCAACAAATAAGCAAGAGACGCATAACAGTGGTGGACGCATAACAGCCTCAGATACATGATGCCCCGAGACGCATGCTGCCCTTTGACGCATTATCCCTACAGTCATATCAAAGCATTTATGATTCCGATAAAAGTGACAGTCATCCTGACTGCCTCGAATCCTACACCGATGATTGGAATCTGGGCTGACGGCTTTGTCATAATTACTTTTGGCAGTATACAGCTGTTCAAATGCCACGAATGCAGAAGACGACAAAAATTTATGCGTCTATGGCCCAATGCGTTCCAGACTTCATGCGGTCCATGTGTCTCTAGCCTAATGCATTCCAGACTCCATGTGGTCCATGGGTCTCTGGTCCAATGTGTTCCAACAGAAAAGATCTTTCCGTGACAACTAAAGAGATCTTCGTGCAGTTGATAATGGCTACGTATCCAAATGACCAAGTTACACATACAACGGACTAAAACGACCCCGAGATCTCATCAACAGTAAATCCTAAACAAGCTCACATGGCAGCTTCACCATGACATGCAACCACAGTTGCAACCGTATTCTGTTGAAAGAGCCCTATGGGTTCATCAAACAGGGGCGCATGCGGCATCCATAGCATGCGGCCACAGAACAACTATAAATAACAGGGTATTATCCCCATGCAAAAGGCTGGCTGGCTATCTGCAAATCTATACTCAAGCAAGAGAGAAGAGCTTCTGTATCGGATCATCCACGGAGTAAAGAGAGTTGCTACGCTCCTAACCCTCCATTGTCACCCTCCATAAAACAAATTTGTACTTAGATTGTCTTCTAGGACTCTTCTTTGTACTTTCTTAGTTTGTTAATTAAATCCAGTTCTTCCAGTTATCTTTTTGATTTAAATGGCAAATACGCTGGCGACTCTGCTGGGGACATCCTTCTCCACTGTTGAGAAGTCGGTGACACAATCCGATGCGGCCAAGCTTGGCTTGACGCAAAAGATACTGGTGGTCCACTTCGACCAGCAAGCGTTAGAGGACATGCTCTTCGAAGAAAGTGGTAATCCTTCGCCAAGGATAGCCAAGCCCAAGAAGACCCGCAAAACGTGGGTGGCCAAGGCCGTTGTGCCCCACCCAGCTGCGGAGCTGATGCTTCCATCCTCTCACTCTATTTCCAATGACGGTCGTCGGATAAACACCTAGAACGTCCACGTCTATGCGGCATCCCGGGCTGACACAGAAACTGTTCAGCACCCAAACTCTGGCAAAGGAAAATACTATAATGTCAGACATTCTGGTGCTGAGACAGCTTCTATGCGACGAAGGAGGAGGCTGCATAAGACTGTCCATGCGTCATCAACTCACAGCCGCAGACAGCAAGCCGCATGCGCCCCTGATAGCAACAGAACCTCTATTTTTTATCGTATCTCATGTAGTGCAAATCCTATGCGACCCACTGAGAATGGTAAAAACCCAAAGTTGGACTCTTCATAATACGCGCCTGTGGTTGCTAAGCTGAAGAAGTCCAGGGCAGTGCGAGCCCGTCAAGCTCAAGCAACTGCTCATACGACCGACTGCCAACAGGCATTGCTAACTATTACGCGAGCCTCAGACAAAAATTTGTACAGGACTGACCCATGCGTCCAGCCCACAGGGACCAATAGACAAGGTCAGTCTGAAAAGTCTTCCACCGGTACCTCAGGAAAAGTTCGTGTACGAACCCTAGGATACGGAGCAAAAATAGCACATGCGCATCCGTGTGCCTGGGATACCCGAACTCACAAAGAGGATGCAAATGTAAAACACCCTTCGTATGATTTGCGTGACGTGATTACTCATAAGCGCAAAGCAAGGGAAACAACTACGGCATGCGACGTGCCCTCTCCAAGGCACTGCTGCGCCAACATCATTATCAACTGCTGCTGCAATAAAGTGGTAGTACCCACAGACATGCAGTCGGCCTTCCAGCGACTGCACTAGAAAATACCTACCCAAAAATAACCCGGAGATCAGGTACAAGTATCAGAGAATGAGGAGTTTTCCTTCGCCTTATGCTACTCAACTGGAAAGCTTTCCGCCACCAAGGGAGGAAAGAAGTCAAATACCTCCAGTCCGGCGCTCTTTACCACTACATCGAGAAGGCGACTAGCCGGAGGGCTGACGACGGCACCTGCGAAAGGCGTCTTCCAGGGCACCCGCTCAAGGAAGAAGTTGTCATCCCCTGGGGGTAGTTCTTTCTCAGAACCCCTGGGGGTAGCCCAAGCTGGGGTTAGTGTCCCCTGGACGTATACGACAACCCAATATTTCGAGGAGACAACGATTCCCAAGGAATGGACTCTGAGATCCCGAAGGGTAGTTACTCCAACCAAAATGACATAATCTTCTACGCTGGGGGTATTATCCCCTCCGAATCTGAGGAGGACACAATGTCTCCCGCCCTCCTTGAAGACTACTCACTACAAGGGTATGAGACAGGAAGCACGACATCTACTCTCCCATCCATTTTTTCCCGTGTGAGGACGGTATACATGGACGGAGACGACCATGCGGCCCCCAATGACCGTTAGTATCTCGAGTTTCTCGAGGCCATAATGCACACAATGAGTGGGTTAATGCAAGCTATGACCCATACGATGCTAGAAATCAAGGCGAACACGGCCTCCCAGCCAGCAAGGGCCTCTGGGCAAGCAAAATTGGACCCCACGACCAACGGGGATTCAAACACGACTGCTCCACCCGTAGATGGTGATCCCCTCCTACCTGGCTTATATGCACCTTCTGCATGAGATGAAGCTAAGGAAGCAAGGAGGGAGGTTTGAGAACTTCACGCTCGTCTAGATTCTATGAGCAATCGGGACTCACTCCGTGATCTCGGGGTACGGCAACCATACCCAATAGAATGGAGCGATGTACCATATCCGCCCAAGTACAATCCCTTCAACATAAACATGTTTGACTGAAAGTCCTCCCCTCGCCGCTTTATGAGCTACTTCAATATTACAATGGGACACTTATCCCGTAGCAATGTTATCATTACCAGGCTCTTTGTTGGGTCATTAGTAGGTGTAGCTTTCGATTGGTCCTGCAGTCTCAAAGATAAATATATCTCATTATTCGATGACCTCAAGCGTCTGTTCCTTAACAGATTCTATGAGAAAGAAAATGATATGACGATGTCTTCTCTGGTTCCTTAACAGATTCTATGAGAAAGAAAATGATATGACGATGTCTTCTCTGGTAGACGTCGCCCAGGGTGAGAAGGAACTGACGCAAAACTATATCGAGCGATTCCGACAGGCCGCGCTAAGGTTTCCTCCTGGCAATCCGGAGGCCACACTAATGAAGATGTGCCGGAAGAAAATGCTCCCAACAGTCAGCCTCTGGATGGGCGAGAGCCAGTTCAAAGACTGGACAATATTCATTGTAAGTGCTGTCAACGCTGAGAAGAAGCTCAAGGACGCTCGGCACTTGGGGATCCATATCCCTATTGCTGAGGAAAATGGCAAGAGTCCCAGTAACAGCACCAACAACAGTAACAATAATAATGACGGCAATAGCAACCGCGATGGAAAGAAAAAATAGGCTATGGTCGCTACCTTCACCAAGAAGCCTGACCAAAAGCTGGCAGAGCCTCCAAAACCAAAGAAGACTTACTCTTTCGAAGATGTTGATGTCAAACCCATCTTCGACATGCTGATGCAGGAAAGTAAAATTTAGCTCTCCGACGTCAGACGTCAACCTGAGGCGGTAGAAATTTCTAACCCAAAGATTGTCACTTCCACCGCTATGTCCATCACCTGACGCATGAGTGCTACACCCTGAAGCGGGACATCCAACGTCTAATAGATACCAAGGCTCTTTCCTTGGACTTTGACGACGAGACGGTGGCCGCCAACATGGTGTCCCTCCAATTTGGCAACTTTCCACCGACGGAAGCCCAAGACGGAGTGGTCCCTGTCCCTAAGGCGACTATGAAAGTAGTCAACCTTCCACCATCCCGAGACCAGACGGCCGGGCTTATACCTCTTACCACACCACGTGGGGAGGTCATGTTGGTCCATCCCGACATCATGCCTGACTTGACACAACCGGCGTCATCTTCCATCGCCAAGCCCAAAGGCAAAAAATCTAAGTCCTGTTATACAGTTTCCTCCTCGGTTGAAGAGCTGGCAGCCAGTCATGAAAAGATATTCCTGCTCTATGTACGTGCAATAAATCACTCTCTCGGTGCCCTGTTAGCCCAGAATAGTGATTCAGGCCACGAGCAGGCCATATACTACCTCAACCGAATGATGGTCGGCCCAGAGCATAGGTATACAACCGTCGAGAAAGAGTGCCTTGCGTTGGTATTCGCCATCCAAAAAACTCGACACTACGTGACTGGACAGACTATTCATGTAATCTCGTGAGTCAACCCCCTCAGGGTCATCATGACCAAACCTGGGGCACTTAGTTCCCGCTTGGCTACCTAGGAAATACTATCATCTCCATATGATATAATATTTGTTCCACAGAAGGCCGTCAAGGGTCAGCATTGGCCGACTTTCTGGCAGCCCACCCAGGGTCAGAAACCTCAAAGCTCTATGAAGAGATTCTAGACGAAGTGGCAGACGCCAACGTCACCTTACAAGAAGCAGTTTGACGAATGTTCTTTGATGGTGCTTCAAGAGCGGGGCCCAATGGCAACATCATCGCTGGGATTGGAATAGTGTTGATCTCCCCATACGACCTCATCATCAATTGCGCATACTCTCTTATGGAGCCATGCTTCAATAATGTGGCAGAGTAGAATGCCCTAATCATCGAACTCCAGCTCACCAAGCAAGTCAAAGTAGAGTACTTGGAGGCCTATGACGATTCTCAGCTAATCGTCAATCAAGTCCGGGGAGCATATGAAGTCGAAAATGAAGACTTAATACCCTACCACCAAGCTGCCCTCAGCATCATCGCGACCTTCGAGATGTTCTTTATTGAGCATATCCCTCGGTTGCAAAAATTTAAAGCGGACACTTTAGTCGGCCTCGCTGCTTCCTTGGCAGTCCCAGACAACACCTATCAGTTAATCAAAGTGATTGGTCAAGAGATGGTCTATCCCAAAAGCAACCTATGCTTATGTCTCAACTATGCAGTGGAGGTCGATACCAATGCTCAAGATTGGAGGCTTCCATTCATCGACTAAGCAGTCTATGGAATTCTTCCTGAAAACCCAAAGGAAGCTACTTCAATCAGAAGACGCTCCCTCTGTTTCTATTACGACACGGAGACCAAAATATTGTATCGTCGGTCCTATAACATCCTTCTGCTCCATTGCTTATCGAACGCAAAGGCAAAATAAGCCCTCCACGAAGCTCACAACGGCGACTGCGGGGCGCATCAACCCGGTCCAAAGCTACAGGACCGTCTTCGAAGAATTGGCTATTATTGGCCGACGATGGTAGCAAATGCTGTTGATTGCACAAGAAAGTGCCAAGCATGCCAAATCCAAGCAGACTTCATCCACCATCCATCTTAGTTCCTACATCCAACAATAGCATCTTGGCCATTTGAGACGTGGAGAATGGATATCATCAGGCCATTCAGTCCGCCTTCATCAAAAGGACATCGGTTCATCCTAGCGATCACCGACTACTTCTCTAAATAGGTGGAAGCTGTTCTGCTCGCTGAAGTCAAATCATCAAACGTGATTAACTTCGTCAAGCATCACGTCATATATCACTTTGGCTTACCGCGTAGGATCATCCACGACAATGGTCCACAGTTGGCAAGTCACGTCTTCTATCAATTTTGTGACAAGAACCGAATCCAAAACATAGCCTCCACGGCATACAACCCCGTAGCAAACGATCTGGAAAAAGCGTTTAATAAAACCATCATTAAATCCTCAAGAAATTTGTGTCTTCCAACAAACGCGACTTGAACAAGAAGTTGGGTGAATGTCTCTACCCTACCGCACAACAGTCCGAACAGCTACTGGGAATACGCCATTCTCCTTGGTGTACGAAAGTGAGGTTGTACTCCCGCTGGAGATCCAAATCCATTCACTACGAGTAGCTCTCTCCAACAAACTAACTACGGATGACAACTACTGCCAACAGTTACAGGAGTTGGAAGCACTCGACGAGAAACGGTTCTTAGCTCAACAACGCATAGAGTTGTATCAATCGCGTCTCTCTGGAGCCTTCAACAAACAGATAAAACAGATAACGCTTCAAGTGGGTGACCTCGTCTTAACAGTAAGAAGACCGATAGTTATGACTCACAAGACGGCCGACAAATTCCAACCTAAATGGGAGGGCTCGTTCGTTGTGAAAACTGTGTTTTCCAACGGCGTATACCTGTTAGCAAATCCCAACGGCGACTTTCTCCTGATGCCTATCAACGACAAGTTCCTCAAAAAGTACTACGTCCAAATTAGACTGGTACTCCTCTATTACCAAACTATATCGTATCTTCCTGGGCGCTGGTTCATGTCCATATTACCTCTGGACTGTCACTCTAATACACTACTACGGCAGAGTTTGCCATGTCCATATTACCTCTGAGCAAACTTCCTGGCATTGACCATCGATCATCACGTCCATATTACCTCTGATATCGATTGTCTTTCAACTTATCACCCGTACCCAATCCGGAGTATGCCCGCGGTGTTAAGTCCACAAAAACTGCCACGTCCATATTACCTCTGGCAGGGCTTGTCTCAAACCTATTACTTGCATTAACGTACGCAAAAAGTAGTGGGTCCACAAAACCTTTCACGTCCATATTACCTCTGATAGGGTTATTTTGAATATATTACTCGCACCCCCAAGTGCTTAAAAGGGTAATAGATCACCAAAATCTTCCAGCGGGATATCCTTACTATCCACAAAATCTATCACATCCATATTACCTCTGATAGGGTTTGTTTCGAATCTATTACTCATACCCCCAAGTGCAGAAAAGGGTAATAGGTCTACCAAAATCCCCCAATAGGATATTCATACTTACTTCAAATGATGTACTACGAGCAAGTCTAATATACTATTTATGAATAACACGAAGAGTAAAATATACATCTACGTGTCCGTGTTAAAATATTACATGCACAAAGTCTCGTATCGGAGGAAAAAATCCCAAATCAATACGTATCACCAATTGGTTGGGATGCGACCTACACGTACCCAATTGTGGACATGACACTAGCCACAAATACTGTAAACTCCCTCGACCAGATTTCAGTAATTTAGGATTAGTTTAGACTAATTAGAATTTGTGCAACTTTTTAAAATTTTATTTATTATATAATCTATTGATTATGCACTTGTTTTTTTTACACAATTAATTAGGGCATCACACTAGCTGTTAACCCTAAACAAAATTCAAATTCCTGCTCTAGACTAGTCAGACTACTTTTTCTGTATTTTGTACAACTTTCAGAAACCTCGTCTGGTGCTTCATTTTAGTCGCACAAATATCGTTACAGACGTACGTATTTATTACCTATTTTAATTTCTGCTTTTTACCCACCTCTGTACCCTAGTGATTTAAGGACCAGTAGACACCTGTTTTGCCCAACCAAAAATACGATAATATTCTACTCTAATTGTATTACAATTATCGTATTGACACCGTAGAAAAATTATGACCCTAACAGCCTCAAAATAATTAGTGAACACCGTGCGCAGTATTTATTAAATAATAAATACGATGACCGTATCACCTGCAGAATCAGACCCTGCATCTGCCCAAACTCACCCCACACTGTCCAAAACATTTTCCCCAGCTATTTCCCTCATTTTTGTACAATTTAGAATTTCGGTAAATCAGTATTTAAAATCAGGTAAATTGCGAAATTACGCAAAATACCAAATTCATGCATTTATGCAATTATTGAAAAGTTAGGGGTTTTTATGCAAAATTGCAAACTAGGTGGCCTAATCCTATTGGCTAGAACATAGGTGTGTGGAACCCACCCATAATTTCCAGAAAAATCTGCTGGAAATATCCCAAAAATCCAGATTTACCAAAATACCCTCAAACTTCACCTTATTTACGAAATTGCCATTGGCCCTAAACCTATATAAACCCGACCCCCCCCCCACTCTTCAAACCCTCACAGCCGCCGTCTCCGACCACCGCCTCCGGCCAAACCCTGCCCAACCCTTCGCCTTGATCCCCTCTTCCCTCCGGCCAAGCCCCGCCGCCTGAGCCACCCTGCTCCGCCGGCCACAGCCTCCACAAACACCCCACTCCCTCACTGCTACCCACAGCCACCACCACCCGAGCCACCTCCCCCGCCGCCTCCGGCCACCGTGCACCGCCACCACCACCCCCACTCGACTCGCCCCGACCTCCCCTACCTACCACCACCACCTCACCCCCCCACGACACCGCCTCCGGCCGCCCTAGCCCCCGCAGCAGCCACCACCCCCTAACCCTAGCTGCTGCCACCTTCATCCTCGACGCCCCTAGCCGCCGCCACCACCGTCGTGGAGCTCCGCCACCATCACCAAACTGACCGCCGTCCTCCCCTCTGCCGAACCCACCACCTGCAAGGCCACCCCCGCCGCTCCTCCGCCGCCGGCAGCCCCCGCACTCCACTGTTGCTGCTGCTGCTGCTAACAGCTGTTGTTGCTCTTCTCCTTCCTCCGGCCGCCTCCGGCCAGCTCCGCCGTCGTCCTCCCGCCGGCGACACCGTGTGGGACCCCCCTTGCCAGTAGGTATAAACCCTAACCCTATAAACCTATGTATATACGTATATAGGTATATGTATATGTATATGTATATATATATGTATATATATGATATATATATATGTATATTTATATACATGTATTATATTATTATACTATATAAATACAGTATATTATACTATATACATATATATTACTATATTATATATATATATATGTGTATATTTATATATGTATACTATATATTTATATATGTATATTTACATATATAAATATAACTATGTATATATATATGTATATAATACATATAACTATATATGTTATATATGTATATATATTATATATATGTATATAATATATATATCTAAATATATATTATGTAATAATTCACTGTGAAAATACACAGTATATATGTATACATATACTATGCATTTTGGTTTATTTATTTTATATTCCTGCACTTATATTATATATATATATATATATATATCTATATATATATATATATATATATTATCTATATGTATATATATATTATTATTAATATCCAGCTGGGTAATACAGCTTAATTATATATATTATATTTCAATTCTTGCAAATGTCATTTCAATTTAATATTATATATTATATCTTGTGCTGGATATTACAGCCTAATTATATATTGCACCTTATTATCCAGTGGTCACATATAGACCCTGATAATATTATACATAGTTATATACATTTACAATTCTTGCCCTGTCATTTCAATTTATATTATTATATCTCAGTGGATATACCCTGACTATTATATTTATTATTATATCAGAGGATACACCCTGATAATATTATATATCTATCGCAGTGGATATACCCTGCTACTATATATTTATACCTGCATTTATCTGTTCTTTATATATATACTATATATACTGTTATATATATATTATATCTATATATATATACCTACTATATATATATCTATATTATATATGTGTATATATATATGTTTTATATTACAGCCATGATATTTACGAACCCTGTCTATTTTAACAGAAACCAACTTCAGCACAGCCAGTGACCCCCTGTCACCAGCACCTTCACAACTGACTGTAAAATCAGGGTTCCAACACTATCAGGGAGTAGGCAAGTATACCTTGCCAAGTTATTGTTTAAATTAAATTGTTGATATCTACTTTGTTCTGAAATTCATATACCATGATCACCTGAGACTGCCTTGGGTACAGTCAACTGTTATGTTGACACGATATTACAAACTCACCAACAGCTGAGAGAATATCCTAATATTCTCCTAGACCCTATCACGGAAACACGCAACATGGTTGCATTACATATATGGATGTGAGCTGCGTATTTGATTAGCTACCAGTACGTGTGTTCCGCATCACGGATTAGAATAACTCAGGAAATGTACGACTTGACATTTAGTTTCATTGGGATGGGAAAGATAACTAGTGGACGTATGGGACACCCCCTCCATATATGATTTATACCTTCGTACCATGCTCCTCGGAGATGGTCGATTGCAGAGCTACCCGTGAGTCCGGGGGCATACGACACATATACTAGCCAGTCACCACGATTGGTGAATTACGTCAGCGTATGTCTAGCCACACATTCCCATGCGTACTACAGGATCTTTACTTGCATTTCACTTAGAATGGTTAGCACCCTGTATTTATTTTCTTATTTCAGTATTTACATACATGGCATGTCATTTTCTGTGTCTTGTTATGTCCCACTGAGGACCTGGTTCCCTGCCAGATCTAGACGAGGCTTTCTACCCCACTGTGTACGGCCCTGATCAGGAGGCCAGATGTGCTACCAAGGAGGAGCTAGAGGAGACGCCCTCAGAGTATGCTTGACCCTAGAGGCCTGCCACCTGGAGATGGAGATGTTTTCATCAGATAGACACTGCTTAGTCTATCTGATTTTTCTGCGCTATTATCAGTTTTTGTAGTAGACTTGTATTCTCACCAGTTGTGTACTGTATCAGACTCAGTTTTATATATATATTCAGCACTTGCTTTTCTGACACTTTGTTGTGGATGAGATAGATATACTTGTTCTGTACTTGTAGTATTTTAGGACAGCGTAGCACGTTCCTTTGGGTCCATCAAAGTGGATTAAGCCCTTAGTGACGTGTCAGCTGGCCAGTGGCACGTGGCCTAGTTCCTGACATTTTGGGACTGGGGCGTGACACGGTTTTAGTGGTGGCCCATGCAGGTCCAATTTTTATTGCTAGTGGTATGATGACATGCCCAACAAGCCTGCAATAGGATAGGAACATTAGGTCTCATACACACTGACACCATCTAAAAAAAATTTTTGCATCTTGCTTGATTATCATCTATTATAACCTTTGTGATTTCTAATTATCCTATTCTTCTTCAGAAATATGGACATACCCGGGAAACCTGCGAATAATGGGGCTGACCAAGCCACAAACACCTCGCCAAGTGTTCAAGAAACCCCGTCCAATCACCAGAATTCTGGCGAGGAGACAACACCGCAGGCAGAGACACCATTGCCTCCACCTCCAGCCTTGCCAATCCTAATGCCACAACTTGAGGGTCAACCTCAAATGTTGCAGTTTCTCCAGACTATGTTGCAGAACCAGTGGCAACAGACTGAGGCCCTGAGACAGTCTCAGTGGCAGCAGACTGAAGCTCTGCGACAGACATTGATGACGGCTCTGGAGAGAGCTACTACTCCGGCACCTGCACCTGTCCAACCAGCGGGCACAGTTCGAGGCTTCCGCCAAATGAGCCCGAGAGACTTCAAAGGCAACGAAACTCCTGAGGAGATCTCCGACTGGATCTCCAACACCGAAATGCTGCTAGAAGGATCGCAACTCACCCCCGATCTATGGATGACCGCTATGAGGGGCCAACTTCTTGGCAACGCCCATCACTGGTGGGAATCCATAGAGCGCAGCGTCGGCAAAGACCAAACTTGGCAACAATTTCTGGAGCACTCCAACGCCAAGTACTTTCCAGCGACAGTCCAGAATGCCCTATACTCCCAGTTCCTGCACCTGGAGCAGGGAAACATGACTGTCGATGCTTACGACGCAGAGTTTAGCAGACTAAGTCGTTTCGGTGCTGATCTGATCCCGAACGAGTTGAAGAAGGCTAAAAGATTCCACCATGGCCTTAACTACGAGCTCCAAAGGTACACAACAATGCAGTCAAGAATCTCCTACAACGAGGTTCTTACCGAAGCGAGGGAGCAAGAAGCAATTGGCCGAGGAGCCAGACGTTCAAATCCAACCTTCCCGGCCAAGAACCAGCAAGGAGCAGGAGGACCTATACGTCGTCCCCAATATCAGACTCAGCAGACGACGGGGCCCTACCAGAAGAAGGAGCTCCCGACTTGTCACTTTTGTGGCAAGAAAGGACATTGGGTCAGTGACTGCAGAAAGAAGCTGGGATTATGCCTGCTATGTGGAGCTAAAAACCATATGGCCAGAAACTGCCCACAACGCAGAGATGCAGCACCTCAGCAAGGGCAGAAGCCAGGAGCACAAGCCCAGAAGATGCTACCCTCCACATGTAGCACCCCGTTCTTCCGATGCGGAGAGCGCGGCTAAGAAACACAAGACGGTATCGTTCGATCGGGATAGATTGAATAAAGAACTCGTCCTCGTTATGGATTTGTTTCTTCGGAATCGATTCCCATATTCAGTGGACTGCGCCCCCGGGATCGACTTAGCGGCAGAGTCAGGAGGGACCTCTCCGCTGCTATCTTTTATTGCCTCGGTTTTCGATGTCGCTTGTTGCTTTCGTGCTTTGAGTTGGTTTTGGGATTTGCTTGTTTTCTTTGAACGGTTTCGATGGTTTTCATTGTTTTCGTTCATTGAACTGCACTTCAATTCCGAGATTGGAAAAGTGGAAGAGGTATTGATCGAGCTGTTCGTAATGCAGGTGAACGAGCAGTAGGCGGCTTACGAGCGGAGTCGTGAAGCGCCCTTTCCTTTCCTTTCCAAAATCTAAGTGAGTGGCTACCAACCCGATTAGCTAGCCCTGCTTCCAAGCTTCACAGCTAATAATCTGCATTCTTCTTTGCCCCGATCAAACGATACCAAGTAATAATAAAAGAAACCAAGATAAAAGAGAATAGACTTGGTTATTATGCTTGTCAATCAAACATGTGAACGGTTAGCTTATCGTATGCTTGTTCGTGCAAATGTTCTACGAACCGTGCTTAATAATTCAGTAAGGCTCTGCAATATGAAATTCTGCTTGTCTGTATCCGTGTTGCCTCAACAGTATAATCTGCTATAAATCAGTTAACGTAACGTGCGATCACGGACAACTTGTGCACAAGGAAATCTGGTTCCTGCGGACGGTCGCCGGGGCACTGGGACCGATCCGATCCGGACGGAACGTCTGTATAGTCGTCTGTATCGTCGGAAATGAGGCGTGCAGCGGGGGCTCGCACCCGCGTTGCACATCCGTCCGTCTTGAGACTATAAATCGTCCTTCGTGGTATTATGCCAGTGATCATCTGTATATTTAAACCTGTTGCAAACTTGTCACTACCACATTTTAGGAAAAAGGGTATTTTAGTAATTTCCTATTTAAATAAATATTGTGCATGGTAAATAATTAATTGTTGTATTATTTAATTGTTGTGAGATGTTATTAAATTATTTTGGACTTATTTTAGTGGACCCAACTAGTTTAGTTTGGACCCATGGACCAACATGAATTAATTGGTTAGACTTGGCCCATTTAGAAAGCCCATAGTTAAGGAGATGGATTAAATTAATTAAATGATTAGACTAGAAGCTTCCTTCCTTAATTATTTCTTCATGAGAGGCCCCAAGGGGTACATTAGACATTTCATAATTACTTGGGGGAGGGGCTATGGCCGGCCTATATAGGAGGGAGGGAAATTTCTCTCTCCTCTCATTTCATTCCAAATCTAGATCTAGAAAATTTCCACTACCAAATTCCCTCCATTCCCAATCCAATTCCCTACCAAATTCATTCCAAATTCTTCCCAATTCACCATTAGAGAAGAAGAAAGCAAGGATCTAGAAGAAGGAAGCAAGGATCTACAAAGAGGAGCAAGGATCTACAATTTGGAAGCAAGTTCATCTCAATTGGAGGTTTCATTGGGAATCCATCTCCCAATAGGTATATTTCAGATTTTCCCATTTAAATAGCTTCTAAATCTGAGATTTAATCATGTAAAATCAACCTATATGTATGTACTACCCATAGGACTTTGTTTTGTGTTCATAGGAGACCCATGGAGAAAGTTATGGTGCTTTTTGTGTCAATTTTGTTGGAATTCCGAATTTATATTTTGTTGTGTGTGTCAATTGATCCTATAGATCAATTGGACAATGAACTTTGTGTTTGGAGCTAGTGTCGTGTCCATATTGGGATACTTGTGGTTCGTATCCCAACTATTTGGTGATACGTGTCATTTGGGGGTTTTCCTCCGACACGGGGCTTTGAACATGTCGTATTTTGACACGGACACATAGATCTACTTTTGACACTTTGATTTGTTCATAAATATTATTTGTGATTTGTTTGTGTCCTTCGGGGTGCAATTGGTTGTGTGTTGGACTCGTGTCGCATGCGTATCCTAGATCTAGTGGGATACGGTGAGATACTCTCCAATTGTGTGTATTTTTGCATAGATCTAATTAATTGTGGTTCATTTCTCCATTTAAAATTAGTAAATATATATAGATATTATATATTTATTTTGTGTACTTATTATGTAATTATTGTAGCATAGATCTATATTTTTGTGTGTGCTAAAATAGTGTACAATATAATATGTAGCTTCTTGCATGAAATATATATGTACTACTTGTTAATAATATATTTGTACATAAAATGTTTTATAAAATATATTTGTATGTTTAATTGTGTAATTATATTATTTATAATTATTATGTAATTATTTGGATATTAATGTAAATATTTTAGTTGTGTTTCTAGCCATGTTAATTATGTACATTAATAAGTCCTTTGTGTTAATATTTATTTATTAAATATTTGAATGTATAAGTTTATGTGTGTATATATATATTTTTGTGGTTTATATTTATATATATATTGTTTTATATATTC
The DNA here is from genome assembly GCA_036927795.1 of Iris macrosiphon. NCBI lineage: Eukaryota > Viridiplantae > Streptophyta > Magnoliopsida > Asparagales > Iridaceae > Iris > Iris macrosiphon. Next base: position 45,284,292 of record JAYESA010000013.1, read on the forward strand.
TGTTTATATATATATATATTATTGTTTTATATATATTCTGTTTTTTTATATATATATAAATATATATATATAACTTGTTTTAGTGACAGTGAATTAATGACAGTGAAACTGTCATTAATTAACCGTCTAAATAGCAGCCGCTGTAGCCGCTGTAGCCGCTGTGCATTAATGACATTTCTGTCATTAATGCTGCGGGCGGGATCTCAACAGCAAATGGCGACAGTTTTCGGTGACAGTTGATTAACTGTCACCATTTGTTCAGCAGTGTGTTTATCACACAGGGTTTTCTGCGACAGTTTTTAATGACAGATAAGACTGTCACTATAGGCTGTTTTATTCATTTGTATTATTTTAACTCCCTGTTTTCTATGACACTTTGGCAGTTTTATTTATATTATTTATATTATTGTTATATATATATATATGTATATATATATGTGTGTTTTGTGAGGTATAATAATTATTATAATTATAGTATTTTAATTGTATGAATATTGGTTTGCATATATATTATTTATGATATATATTTGTATTATTAAATACTTGTGTAAGATTCTTTTGGAATCTATTTTGATTCCTAAATCATTATAGTTTATTTCTATATTATTTTTATAGATGATTTGTAAGGTTGACCTAGGTTTGACCATGTTTGACTTTAGTTGACTTTAGAGTTGACCGTAGTTGGCTTTTGACTTAGAATTGACTTATTGACCTAGAAGTTGTCTAGTTTGACTTGTTATCTTTCCGGGACCTTGTTTTAATGTGGTATTCCATATCTAGGTCTTCGAGGCACCGAGTCAGACATTTGTGAGACTGTTCATTGGACTTCAGGCGAGTACATTCTCTGATAGTTTCTCATTTATGATATCCTCTATGTTCGTTGTATCTAGTGTAGATATACATGTTTCTCTTGACACTATGGTTACACGGATTGGTATTTCCAGATCTCGTCATGAGATGTTATTCCTTGGTATATGGTATATATGGTGCAAGTATTGTTTCATTGGTTATCTTGTACATGTACAGACACCGATTCTCGGGGAGACTAGCTATCTTCTTGGGGAATCTCGTGCCATAACGTACCGTGGTTGGATCTATTATACCAGTCGGGGGTGGGGAGTATTAGTATAGATATGTGATCAAATCCCTATTGAATAAAGTCTTGTTTCCTGAATAGTGTTGATCATACACAGCACGTATGATTAGCCAGGCCGCATTGCATCTTGCCCAAGCCGATCACATGTTAAGCTGTACTCACACACTTAGTCATTAGTATTCTTGTTCCATCAGCATATTGTTCATTATTGTATTTCTTTCCAGTATTTCCTTATTGTCTCTACATTCTTGTCTCTATTTATGCATCTTGTTTATCCACAGCTATTTACTGTTACATAGTTTTTATCATTGTTTGAGAACTGCTGTTAGGGTTGTACTCTGCTCCTTCCTGACTGGAAATATTTTTCCAGATGACACTGAGGAGTACCCTACCTACTATGGACCCCAGGATGTTGTGGGTTTAGATTCTGAGACCCTGGCTCAAGAGGGACTTATCCCAACTGAGACAGTTGACCCTGGAGTTGTAGCTTTATAGTTGTAGTATTCTTTTGTACTGGATTTGTCTCCAGCTTATTTCTGTTATTCTTCAGACTCATTGATGTATTATTTTAGACTCATGAGTTGTATTGTGACTATTCACTTCTTTATCTGATTCGTGCTCTTTCCATCTTAGTTCTGTGATTGAGTATTTTATCATTATTGGTGGTTCATTATATTAGATAGATTATCTAGACAGCGTTCTACCGCCGATTCTGCGGCGTAGGCTGGGCGTTGTTTCCGACTAGTACCCTTACACCGGGTGCGGGTCGTGACACGTTTTTGGTGGTGGCCCATGCAGGTCTAGCTTCACAAGTATGTGATGTCGTGGTAGTGCGACAACTTAGTTGTACTACTGCGAGCCTGCAATAGGATATAGGATATAGGCTGAGATACTCAATCACATCTAGGAAAATTCTTTTGATTCAACTATTCTCCTTTGATATTGATACTTGATCCCTTAAACTCGTCCTTTCCTTAATGTCTTACATCTTGTGCCATATTGATTCTTTCTTTCGCTTTGTCTCAGGATGCCGCCTAAGACTAGATCACAGCAAGGGAGAGCAGTTTCTGAGAGGTCTGCGACATCCCGAGGGCCTGCACCAGTCACTTCTCCGGTGATTGGAGTGTCAGCTGCTTTCGGAGGTCCACCACCTACTCAGAGGACTGTGCCAGCTGTATCTGAGAGGCTTCCACCTCCACCTCCTGTGCCAGCAGAGGCGTCACAGATGTTTACTCTGTTTCGTGAGATGCTCGAGGCACAGAGGGCTCAGTCAGAGGCACATCAGAGGCAGACCGACGTTCTACGGCAGGGCATCGAGAGTGCTCATCAGCTTGCTCGTGCTGTAGTCGAGAGAGGAGTTCCGATCCAGCAGCAAGTTGTTCCTCAGGTTGCTCAGCTTCGGCCAGGCAACATTCAGGACTTCAAGAAACTGGAGCCTAGGGTTTTCAAAGGGACGGAGGGCATCGTCTATGCTGATGATTGGCTCGAGGACATTGAGCGTCTTATGAGGGTGTCCCGTCTTTCTGAAGATCTGAAGGTTGAGGCGGTAGGACTTCAACTGTTCGACGTCGCTCGCACTTGGTTCAGGAATGAGCCGGTTCTAGTTGACGCAGGACAATCTTGGGAGGTATTCAAGGACCTTTTCAAGAAGAAGTTTTTCGCTCGGATAGACAGGCTTGACTTGGGGAGACAATTTGAGAGTCTTATTCAGGGAAGCATGTCTGTGGAGGAATACGCTGCAGAGTTCGGTAGGCTGAGCCAATTTGCAGAGTATCTGGTGAGGGAGCCGGAGGTTCGAGCTATTCGTTTCCGTGAGGGTCTAAACTGGGAAGTGAAGATTCTCATTCCGTCTTTTTATGAGACATACTCGGAGATACTTGCGGAGGCACGCAAGGTTGAGCGGGATCTGGGTTTGAAGACCAAGAGAGACCGTGATTCTTTTCTGGGGGCCAACGGCAATGCAGTATCTGCCAAACGTCCTCATTTCCAGTCCAGACCTTTCCAGCAGCCACAGCAGAACCAGACTCCAGCTAGAGCGCCTTTTCACCAGGCACCTCAGCAGCAGAGGCAGTTACAGCAAGCTCCATGCAACTACTGCAAGAAGCCCGGCCACATCTGGGAAGTTTGCAGAAAGAGGCTAGGGGTTTGTTTGTATTGTGGTACTGAAGGGCATCAATTGAGGGAGTGTCCTCGTCGTGCAGTTCAGGGAGCAGCTCCAGCTCCGAGGGCACAGATGAGACCACCTGCAGCACAGCCGAGGGGACCGCTTCCGACACAGCAGCAACGTTTTGTCCAGCATCAGCAGCAGGGAGGTGCTCGGCAGGGACGAGCGTTTGCTATGACCGTCGAAGAGGAGGAACCCACCGGAGATGTTATCGCAGGTTCTATTCTTCTTGATTCCATTCCAGCTTTAGCTTTGTTTGATAGTGGTGCTTCCCATAGTTTTGTATCTGTTTCTTTTGCTCTAAAGCATGGTTTGGTAGCTGAGTCTTTGCTTAGGACTTGCAAGATCATGACCGGGGGAGGCATTATCCTGGTTAATGATATTTGCAAGGATCGGAGAGTTACTCTGGGAGGCCGGGAGTTGAGTGCGTGTCTACTTGTAATGCCACTTCCGAGCTACGATATTGTACTCGGGATGGATTGGTTGAGTAGGCACCGTGCTAGCATAGATTGTAGAGGAGGTAGAGTTTTGTTTGGTCCGCCAGGAGAGCCAGAGTTCGAGTTTGCTAGAGGAGCTGCAGAGCAAGGCGAAGGCATTATTTGTGGAGCTATGGTGGAAGACAAGGAGTTGCCGCATCCGTTGATAGCAGAATTCTTGGATGTGTTTCCTGAGGAATTGCCAGGATTGCCGCCAGATCGAGATGTTGAATTTTCTATAGACTTGGTGCCAGGTGCAGAACCAATTTCGCAGCATGTCTATAGAGTAAACAACAGCGAGCTGGTCGAGTTGAAGAAGCAGGTGGACGAATTGCAGGATAAGGGGTTTATCAGATCGAGTTCTTCACCATGGGGAGCCCCGGTATTGTTTGTACCGAAGAAGGATGGATCGGTGCGTATGTGCATTGATTACAGGGCTTTGAATAATCTCACTATCAAGAATAAGTATCCTTTGCCACGGATTGATGATCTGTTTGATCAGTTGGGTGGTGCCAAGGTATTTTCTAAGATAGATTTGAGATCAGGCTACCATCAGGTGAAGGTGAAGCCGGAGGACATACCGAAGACTGCTTTTAGAACTCGGTATGGTCAGTACGAGTTTATGGTGATGCCGTTTGGTTTGACTAATGCACCGGCGGTATTTATGAACTTGATGAACAAGGTGTTCCACCAGTACCTTGACAAGTTCGTGGTGGTGTTCATCGACGACATACTCATATACTCGAGGACACCGGAGGAGCATGAGGAGCATTTGAGGATTGTGTTGGATGTGCTGAGGAAGGAGAAGTTGTATGGGAAGTTGTCCAAGTGTGAGTTTTTCTTGGACAAGGTGGAATTCTTGGGGCATGTTGTGACTGGTGATGGTATTTCAGTGGATCCGAAGAAGATTTCAGCAGTAGAATCTTGGAAGACTCCGAGTTCGGTAGCAGAGATCAGGAGTTTCTTGGGATTGGCAGGCTACTACAGGAAGTTTGTGCAAGATTTTTCGAGGATTGCCGAGCCGATGACCAGACTCACAAGGAAGGATGTGGAGTTTGTTTGGACGGAGGATTGCCAGGTTGCTTTTGAAGAGTTGAAGAAGAGGTTGACGTCTGCTCCTATTTTGACGTTGCCATCAGGGTCCGGAGGTTTCACTATTTATAGTGATGCATCGGGAAAGGGTTTAGGTTGTGTTCTTCAGCAGCATGGGAAAGTGATTGCCTATGCATCCAGGCAATTGCGTCCTCATGAAAAGAACTATCCTACCCATGATTTGGAGTTGGCAGCCGTCATTTTCGCTCTGAAGTTGTGGAAACATTATTTGTACGGAGAGCGTGTGGAGATCTTCACAGACCACAAAAGCTTGAAGTACGTTTTCACGCAGAAGGAGCTGAACATGAGGCAGCGTCGGTGGTTGGAACTGATGAAGGATTTTGATATCTCTTTGCAATATCATCCTGGGAAAGCCAATGTAGTTGCCGATGCTTTGAGCAGGTATCCGGTAGCTATGTTCTTGACGCAGGATCGATATTTGTTGGAGGACTTGGAGAGCTTGGGCATTGAGGTGATTGTTCCTGGTAGTGCTATGCAGATGTGGGGATTACAGATACACTCAGATTTGATGGACAGGATCAAGGCAGCACAGTATGATGATGTATCTCTGAGGAGTATCAGAGCTCAGGTGAGAGCAGGATTAGAGGATGATTTCACTATTGCAGAGGATGGATCTTTGAGGCATGGAGTTAGATTGTGTGTGCCTAGTGGGGAGTTGCGTGAGGAGGTGTTGCAGGAAGCGCATCGCTCTCAGTATTCCATACATCCAGGTGCTAACAAGATGTATCGGGATATGCGAGAGAGTGTGTGGTGGTATGGCATGAAGAGGGAAGTGGCACAATTTGTATCCAGATGCTTAGTGTGCCAGCAGGTGAAAGCCGAGAGGCAGAGGCCAGGAGGTTTACTTCAGCCATTACCCATTCCAGAGTGGAAGTGGGAACACATTACTATGGATTTTGTGTCCGGACTACCACGATCTCCAGGAGGGAAAGACGCGATTTGGGTCATTGTTGATAGGTTGACCAAGTCGGCCCACTTTTTGCCTTTCAAGGTGGGTTTGTCTACGGAGAAGCTGGCAGAGATGTATGTGAGGCAGATCGTTAGGATACATGGAGTTCCCGTCAGCATAGTCTCGGATCGGGATAGTCGTTTCACTTCTCATTTCTGGAGGAGTTTGCAGGAGAGTTTGGGCACTCAGCTCAAGTTCAGTACTGCATATCACCCCCAGACAGATGGGCAGTCAGAGAGGACTATTCAGACTCTCGAGGATATGTTGCGCACTTGTGTACTAGATTTCGGGGGTTCTTGGGAGGACCATCTCCATTTGGTAGAGTTTGCTTACAACAACAGTTACCAGGCCAGTATAGAGATGTCACCTTTTGAAGCTCTATATGGTCGGAGGTGTCGTACTCCTTTGTCTTGGGACGATGTTGGAGAGAGAGTTTTGCTTGGGCCAGAGATGGTTGTGGATGCAGCGGAGAAGGTTCAGTTGATCAGAGATAGACTTCGGGTGGCGCAGGACAGACATCGGCATTGGGCCGATAGCCATCGGAGACCTTTGGAGTTTGAGGTATAGTTTAGATTTTGTTTTGTGCTTGTTCTTGGTTGTTTGTTATAGATTAAGTTCTTAAGGTGGTGTTTTGTTCTAGGTGGGTGGTTTGGTGTTTCTGAGGATTTCTCCGACACGAGGCACGATTCGCTTCGGTGGAGGCGGAAAGCTTAGTCCGCGATTCATTGGACCTTTCACTATTCTAGAGAGGGTCGGTGCAGTTGCTTATAGACTAGACTTGCCACCTGCATTGGAGGGAGTGCATAATGTGTTTCATGTGTCGCAGTTGAGACGATACGTGGCAGATCCTAGTCATGTATTGGATCACTCAGAGATAGAGGTGGGCCCTACTCTTAGCTATCCAGAGCAGCCAGTTGAGATTCTGGATCGGAGAGAGAAGGTGCTGAGGAACCAGACTATTCCTTTGGTGCGCGTCGCATGGAGGCATCACTCTCCGGGGGAGTCTACCTGGGAGAGAGAGGATGACATGCGAGAGCGTTATCCATATTTGTTTGTACCTTGAGGTATGTTGTTCTCTAGTTATGTTCTGTTCATTATTCTTTCATTATTATTTGTGATTCTTTAGTTCTGTTCTGTGATTTTTCTGGGGGTAGTTTTCGTCTTTGAATTTCGAGGACGAAATTATTTTAAGGAGGGTAGACTTGTCACTACCACATTTTAGGAAAAAGGGTATTTTAGTAATTTCCTATTTAAATAAATATTGTGCATGGTAAATAATTAATTGTTGTATTATTTAATTGTTGTGAGATGTTATTAAATTATTTTGGACTTATTTTAGTGGACCCAACTAGTTTAGTTTGGACCCATGGACCAACATGAATTAATTGGTTAGACTTGGCCCATTTAGAAAGCCCATAGTTAAGGAGATGGATTAAATTAATTAAATGATTAGACTAGAAGCTTCCTTCCTTAATTATTTCTTCATGAGAGGCCCCAAGGGGTACATTGGACATTTCATAATTACTTGGGGGAGGGGCTATGGCCGGCCTATATAGGAGGGAGGGAAATTTCTCTCTCCTCTCATTTCATTCCAAATCTAGATCTAGAAAATTCCCACTACCAAATTCCCTCCATTCCCAATCCAATTTCCTACCAAATTCATTCCAAATTCTTCCCAATTCACCATTAGAGAAGAAGAAAGTAAGGATCTAGAAGAAGGAAGCAAGGATCTACAAAGAGGAGCAAGGATCTACAATTTGGAAGCAAGTTCATCTCAATTGGAGGTTTCATTGGGAATCCATCTCCCAATAGGTATATTTCAGATTTTCCCATTTAAATAGCTTCTAAATCTGAGATTTAATCATGTAAAATCAACCTATATGTATGTACTACCCATAGGACTTTGTTTTGTGTTCATAGGAGACCCATGGAGAAAGTTATGGTGCTTTTTGTATCAATTTTGTTGGAATTCCGAATTTACATTTTGTTGTGTGTGTCAATTGATCCTATAGATCAATTGGACAATGAACTTTGTGTTTGGAGCTAGTGTCGTGTCCATATTGGGATACTTGTGGTTCGTATCCCAACTATTTGGTGATACGTGTCATTTGGGGGTTTTCCTCCGACACGGGGCTTTGAACATGTCGTATTTTGACACGGACACATAGATCTACTTTTGACACTTTGATTTGTTCATAAATATTATTTGTGATTTGTTTGTGTCCTTCGGGGTGCAATTGGTTGTGTGTTGGACTCGTGTCGCATGCGTATCCTAGATCTAGTGGGATACGGTGAGATACTCTCCAATTGTGTGTATTTTTGCATAGATCTAATTAATTGTGGTTCATTTCTCCATTTAAAATTAGTAAATATATATAGATATTATATATTTATTTTGTGTACTTATTATGTAATTATTGTAGCATAGATCTATATTTTTGTGTGTGCTAAAATAGTGTACAATATAATATGTAGCTTCTTGCATGAAATATATATGTACTACTTGTTAATAATATATTTGTACATAAAATGTTTTATAAAATATATTTGTATGTTTAATTGTGTAATTATATTATTTATAATTATTATGTAATTATTTGGATATTAATGTAAATATTTTAGTTGTGTTTCTAGCCATGTTAATTATGTACATTAATAAGTCCTTTGTGTTAATATTTATTTATTAAATATTTGAATGTATAAGTTTATGTGTGTATATATATATTTTTGTGGTTTATATTTATATATATATTGTTTTATATATTCTGTTTATATATATATATATTATTGTTTTATATATATTCTGTTTTTTTATATATATATAAATATATATATATAACTTGTTTTAGTGACAGTGAATTAATGACAGTGAAACTGTCATTAATTAACCGTCTAAATAGCAGCCGCTGTAGCCGCTGTAGCCGCTGTGCATTAATGACATTTCTGTCATTAATGCTGCGGGCGGGATCTCAACAGCAAATGGCGACAGTTTTCGGTGACAGTTGATTAACTGTCACCATTTGTTCAGCAGTGTGTTTATCACACAGGGTTTTCTGCGACAGTTTTTAATGACAGATAAGACTGTCACTATAGGCTGTTTTATTCATTTGTATTATTTTAACTCCCTGTTTTCTATGACACTTTGGCAGTTTTATTTATATTATTTATATTATTGTTATATATATATATATATGTATATATATATGTGTGTTTTGTGAGGTATAATAATTATTATAATTATAGTATTTTAATTGTATGAATATTGGTTTGCATATATATTATTTATGATATATATTTGTATTATTAAATACTTGTGTAAGATTCTTTTGGAATCTATTTTGATTCCTAAATCATTATAGTTTATTTCTATATTATTTTTATAGATGATTTGTAAGGTTGACCTAGGTTTGACCATGTTTGACTTTAGTTGACTTTAGAGTTGACCGTAGTTGGCTTTTGACTTAGAATTGACTTATTGACCTAGAAGTTGTCTAGTTTGACTTGTTATCTTTCCGGGACCTTGTTTTAATGTGGTATTCCATATCTAGGTCTTCGAGGCACCGAGTCAGACATTTGTGAGACTGTTCATTGGACTTCAGGCGAGTACATTCTCTGATAGTTTCTCATTTATGATATCCTCTATGTTCGTTGTATCTAGTGTAGATATACATGTTTCTCTTGACACTATGGTTACACGGATTGGTATTTCCAGATCTCGTCATGAGATGTTATTCCTTGGTATATGGTGTATATGGTGCAAGTATTGTTTCATTGGTTATCTTGTACATGTACAGACACCGATTCTCGGGGAGACTAGCTATCTTCTTGGGGAATCTCGTGCCATAACGTACCGTGGTTGGATCTATTATACCAGTCGGGGGTGGGGAGTATTAGTATAGATATGTGATCAAATCCCTATTGAATAAAGTCTTGTTTCCTGAATAGTGTTGATCATACACAGCACGTATGATTAGCCAGGCCGCATTGCATCTTGCCCAAGCCGATCACATGTTAAGCTGTACTCACACACTTAGTCATTAGTATTCTTGTTCCATCAGCATATTGTTCATTATTGTATTTCTTTCCAGTATTTCCTTATTGTCTCTACATTCTTGTCTCTATTTATGCATCTTGTTTATCCACAGCTATTTACTGTTACATAGTTTTTATCATTGTTTGAGAACTGCTGTTAGGGTTGTACTCTGCTCCTTCCTGACTGGAAATATTTTTCCAGATGACACTGAGGAGTACCCTACCTACTATGGACCCCAGGATGTTGTGGGTTTAGATTCTGAGACCCTGGCTCAAGAGGGACTTATCCCAACTGAGACAGTTGACCCTGGAGTTGTAGCTTTATAGTTGTAGTATTCTTTTGTACTGGATTTGTCTCCAGCTTATTTCTGTTATTCTTCAGACTCATTGATGTATTATTTTAGACTCATGAGTTGTATTGTGACTATTCACTTCTTTATCTGATTCGTGCTCTTTCCATCTTAGTTCTGTGATTGAGTATTTTATCATTATTGGTGGTTCATTATATTAGATAGATTATCTAGACAGCGTTCTACCGCCGATTCTGCGGCGTAGGCTGGGCGTTGTTTCCGACTAGTACCCTTACACCGGGTGCGGGTCGTGACAAAACTAACTTGTGTCTTCGTGACAGGGAAGGCAAGGTAAGTATTGTGCAGGTAATTCAGACGGGCAGGTAAAATCCACCGAACGGTGGCAAGTTCATTATAGTAAATTCTATATGCTGCTTACTTGTAAATGAACTAAGGCAAGATAGAAACCCACAATTATGCATGCTTCATTAAACAACGTGTCGATTGGTATTGTCAGGCTAGCTCGCCTTCACCAGCATGTTTCGATATGCTGACCCTCGTTGAAACAGGTTCTCCGCACCAAGGCGAACCGAGCGAGGAGCCGAAGTCGTCTTCCCGATCCAGTCCAGCTGTTGGCGCATCTTCACCGCGCCCCTCGAAGCATTTTGGAGTCAGGAGCCTGCAACTCTTCGTACACAAATGCAGCTCCGTGGCAAAGCTGTCCTCCAGCCCGGAGGTCTTTATCGTTTTGAGTTTATAAAAGGATGTAATGTACAGGACTGCTATCTCATTTTGAGTCAACACTTTTGTAAGCCGTGCGGCATATTAGCTAACTCGTTCAGGAGTTTGTAATAGATGTTCATTATCAATAAAGAGAACTTTTCCATATTTCAAATCTGTGTTTCAATTTATCTGCGTACTCTGAATATGTGCTTGTTATGCAAATCATTTAAGCCTTGTGCGGGCGCAACCCCAGGCCCGCACGGCGGTCACGACTCGGGGGACGCCTCGGGGCGTGACATAATGGTATCAGAGCACAGATTCAAAGTTCCTTAGACTTCGTGCTGGAAAAGTTCCTTTAACGATCAGATTCCCGTGCGAACTCTTGAACTCGCTAGGCCAAAATGAGATACATTCATGCAATAAGTCCATAATACATTATGATTCTAATATAATTTACCTTCTTTTGAAGGAATGGTACCAGCGCAATCTGCAGCGCAACCACCGAACGAAACACAGGAAAGTAGTTCGGGAAATTCGGGAAGCTCTCAGAGCCAGCGCGGCATGTCTCAAGTCGACCCGCTTGAGCGGGTAATGAAAATGCTAGAAGAGCAACGACAAAGAGACGATGCTCGCCAAGCCAGGTTCGAGAGCAATCTAGAGAACCGATTCTCAGTCCAACAGAAGCAGGTAGATACCCTGCAACAAATCGTTCAGACTTTGGCTGCCAACCATTCCGCCGCAACAGCAACGACTCCGGCGGAACAGCCCGTGCTTGAAGTGGAGACGCCTCAAATCCCAAGGCCGAGGGACGTGACTGCCTTCAACTTGGGCCATTTCAAGAAAGTCTGCAACACTCCGTTCAACGGGACTGAGGACTCAGTGGTAGCTCTAGATTGGCTAGCCGAGCTTGAAGATCACTTCGCTCTGCTAGAGGTCCCCGATGAGAAGCGCGTCGCCTACGCGCAACTCCAGCTCCGCCTCAACGCACACGATTGGTGGGACGTGCATCGACGATCTCTCCAATTTGATCACGGAGAGGAGGCGATCTCGTGGACAACCTTTCATGCCGCGTTCGAAGAGGAGTTTATACCGCCTCCAGTACAACGTAAAATGGAAAATGACTTCGTGCAGCTGAGGCAGGGCAGTATGACAGTTAAGCAATACTCCGCCGAGTTCAACCGACTCTCCAAATTCGCTAGGGCCTATTTACCTGATGCAGCGAGTCGAGCCAGAAGGTTTGAAGGTGGATTACGCCCTGCCATCCATTCGCACGTGGCCAATAATCAGTATGGAACAATGCGTGAAGTAATGAATCATGCCCTATCTCTGGAACCACAATATCCTCACGTTTCCACCGGCGCTGTGCATACCTACAATCACAAACGCCAAGGCAACGACAGAGGAAACACCGCTGCAAAGCGCCCTAACCACGGCGGTCCCCAAAGGGGAAACCCGAGACCATTCTGTGAATTCTGCAAAAAGTTGGGGCACACCACTGACAATTGCTATCGTCGTAAGGGTTTGTGCTTCAACTGTGGTGCAAGGGACCACGTATCTCGGGATTGTCCACTCCCCTCTAAGCTTCTGCCCCAACAGAATAATCCCTAACGGTAGGTCTTATTCTTAAGTTTCGGGACGAAACTTCCAATTAGTTGGGTAGGATGTAGCACCCCGTTCTTCCGATGCGGAGAGCGCGGCTAAGAAACACAAGACGGTATCGTTCGATCGGGATAGATTGAATTAAGAACTCGTCCTCGTTATGGATTTGTTTCTTCGGAATCGATTCCCATATTCAGTGGACTGCGCCCCCGGGATCGACTTAGCGGCAGAGTCAGGAGGGACCTCTCCGCTGCTATCTTTTATTGCCTCGGTTTTCGATGTCGCTTGTTGCTTTCGTGCTTTGAGTTGGTTTTGGGATTTGCTTGTTTTCTTTGAACGGTTTCGATGGTTTTCATTGTTTTCGTTCATTGAACTGCACTTCAATTCCGAGATTGGAAAAGTGGAAGAGGTATTGATCGAGCTGTTCGTAATGCAGGTGAACGAGCAGTAGGCGGCTTACGAGCGGAGTCGTGAAGCGCCCTTTCCTTTCCTTTCCAAAATCTAAGTGAGTGGCTACCAACCCGATTAGCTAGCCCTGCTTCCAAGCTTCACAGCTAATAATCTGCATTCTTCTTTGCCCCGATCAAACGATACCAAGTAATAATAAAAGAAACCAAGATAAAAGAGAATAGACTTGGTTATTATGCTTGTCAATCAAACATGTGAACGGTTAGCTTATCGTATGCTTGTTCGTGCAAATGTTCTACGAACCGTGCTTAATAATTCAGTAAGGCTCTGCAATATGAAATTCTGCTTGTCTGTATCCGTGTTGCCTCAACAGTATAATCTGCTATAAATCAGTTAACGTAACGTGCGATCACGGACAACTTGTGCACAAGGAAATCTGGTTCCTGCGGACGGTCGCCGGGGCACTGGGACCGATCCGATCCGGACGGAACGTCTGTATAGTCGTCTGTATCGTCGGAAATGAGGCGTGCAGCGGGGGCTCGCACCCGCGTTGCACATCCGTCCGTCTTGAGACTATAAATCGTCCTTCGTGGTATTATGCCAGTGATCATCTGTATATTTAAACCTGTTGCAAACTAACTTGTGTCTTCGTGACAGGGAAGGCAAGGTAAGTATTGTGCAGGTAATTCAGACGGGCAGGTAAAATCCACCGAACGGTGGCAAGTTCATTACAGTAAATTCTATATGCTGCTTACTTGTAAATGAACTAAGGCAAGATAGAAACCCACAATTATGCATGCTTCATTAAACAACGTGTCGATTGGTATTGTCAGGCTAGCTCGCCTTCACCAGCATATTTCGATATGCTGACCCTCGTTGAAACAGGTTCTCCGCACCAAGGCGAACCGAGCGAGGAGCCGAAGTCGTCTTCCCGATCCAGTCCAGCTGTTGGCGCATCTTCACCGCGCCCCTCGAAGCATTTTGGAGTCAGGAGCCTGCAACTCTTCATACACAAATGCAGCTCCGTGGCAAAGCTGTCCTCCAGCCCGGAGGTCTTTATCGTTTTGAGTTTATAAAAGGATGTAATGTACAGGACTGCTATCTCATTTTGAGTCAACACTTTTGTAAGCCGTGCGGCATATTAGCTAACTCGTTCAGGAGTTTGTAATAGATGTTCATTATCAATAAAGAGAACTTTTCCATATTTCAAATCTGTGTTTCAATTTATCTGCGTACTCTGAATATGTGCTTGTTATGCAAATCATTTAAGCCTTGTGCGGGCGCAACCCCAGGCCCGCACGGCGGTCACGACTCGGGGGACGCCTCGGGGCGTGACACCACATCAGGAGGATATCAGCGAGGAGCACCCTTGCCTACTCAGGAAGCCCAGTTCAAGGCCAGACAACAACCTGGAGGGCAAAGGCACGGACAAGCCTTTGCGTTAGCTGCCGTTGCAGAAGAGCCTGAAGGGGAAACTATAACAGGTACCATTTTAGTTGCATCATTACCTGCAACTGTATTATTCGATTCTGGGGCTACTTTGTCTTTCATATCCAGTAGTTTCGTAGCCATGCACAAGCTATCCACTTCCCCGCTACCCAAGTGTTGGAAAATACTTACTGGAGGAGGTATTGTTCCAGTTACCAACATTATCAAAACCTGCCCAGTAGTTGTATGTAGTCGAGGACTAAGAGCACGATTTTTGGTACTCCCAATGCCAAATTTCGACGTTGTCTTAGGCATGGACTGGCTAAGCCAGAACGATGCTATCCTAGACTGCCGAAAGGGCAGTGTTATTTTTAGACCCCCAGATCACCCAGAATTTGAATATGTCCGAAGAACCATAGAGCAAGGAGTAGGCCAGACTCCTAGAGCTTACATGGCGATGGAGACAGCACTTCCATCAGTTGTAGCAGAATTCGCGGACGTATTCCCAGAAGAATTGCCAGGCCTGCCGCCTGACAGAGAAGTGGAGTTCATTATTGAGCTAATTCCTGGAGCTGCACCAGTATCCTCCAATGTATACCGACTGGCGAAGAAGGAGCTTGACGAGCTGAAGCTTCAACTGGAGGAACTACAGATCAAGGGATTTGTTCGTCCTAGTGCATCACCCTGGGGAGCACCAGTGCTGTTTGTACCTAAGAAGGACGGAACATATCGCATGTGTATTGATTACAGAGCCCTCAACGCTCTAACAATCAAAAACAAGTATCCCTTGCCGAGAATTGACGACCTGTTCGATCAACTAACAGGAGCCGTGGTATTCTCGAAGATAGACTTGAGGTCAGGCTACCATCAAGTCAAGGTACGTAGAGAAGACATTCCAAAGACAGCATTCAGAACTCGTTATGGTCATTACGAGTTTCTGGTGATGCCGTTTGGATTGACTAATGCACCTGCTATATTCATGAACCTGATGAACCGAGTCTTCCATCAATATCTGGACCAGTTCGTGGTAGTCTTCATCGACGACATTCTGGTGTATTCGAAGAGCCACGAAGAACATGAAGAGCACTTAAGACTGGTGCTAGAGACGCTGAGACAGGAGAGCCTTTATGCCAAGATGAGCAAGTGTGAATTTTTCCTTGATCGTGTTGCTTTTCTTGGGCACGTGATCACAGGAGAAGGCATCTCGGTGGACCCTGCAAAGATTTCATCTGTAGAGACATGGCCAACTCCGACCAATGTCTCAGAGGTGAGAAGCTTCCTAGGACTTGCCGGATATTACCGGAGGTTCGTAGAAAACTTTGCAAGAATCTCGGAACCAATTACTCGCCTTACCCGCAAGGAGCAGGAGTTTTTATGGACTGAAGAATGCCAGACAGCTTTTGATGAGTTGAAGAAGCGTCTAACTACAGCCCCCATTCTAACAATACCATCTGGATCCGGAGGTTTCGTCATCTATAGCGATGCATCAGGAAAAGGATTTGGTTGTGTCTTAATGCAACATGGGAAGGTTGTAGCTTATGCCTCACGACAACTGAGGACTCATGAGAAGAATTACCCCACTCATGACCTGGAGCTTGCCGCGGTCATCTTCGCCTTGAAGCTATGGAGACACTATCTATATGGCGAACGAGTGGAAATCTTCACCGATCACAAGAGCTTGAAATATGTCTACACTCAGAAGGACTTAAATCTGAGGCAAAGACGATGGCTTGAAGTGATGACAGATTTCGAGATTGATCTGCAGTACCATCCTGGGAAAGCTAATGTGGTAGCAGATGCTCTAAGCAGAAGACCCTCGGCATTCTTTATGATCACCCAACCAGATCTGCTGAAAGATCTAGCAAAGTTGGGAATATAGGTCATTATGCCAGGAATTGATGGCCAATTATCAAACTACCAGCTGCAATCAACCTTGGTGGAAAGAATCAAAGCTGCTCTACCAGCAGATGCAAGATTTCAGAGGCTTCGACAGAGAACAGAAGCTGGACTCCAGACTGGTTGTCGCATACACGAATATGGGACTCTAAGATGTGGCAATCGTCTTTATGTTCCAAATAGAGAACTTCGTAATGAGCTGATGTCAGAAGCCCATAGCTCAACATATTCCATACATCCTGGAGGCACAAAGATGTACAGAGATCTGCGGCAATATTACTGGTGGCATGGAATGAAGCGGGAGATAGCACGCTTTGTGGCCAAATGCCTGGTGTGTCAGCAAGTCAAGGCTGAGCATCAAAGATCTGCCGGTCTACTTCAACCCCTCCCAATACCTGAGTGGAAATGGGAACACATTACGATGGACTTTGTTACAGGCTTCCCAAGAAGTCCTAGTGGTCGTAATGCTGTCTGGGTGATTGTAGACAGACTCACTAAGGCTGCTCATTTTCTACCTTTCAGAGTCGGGCAATCCACAGAAGTTTTGGCAGATATGTACATGAAGGAGATAGTGCGTCTGCATGGAGTACCAGTCAGTATAATATCTGACAGGGATACGAGATTTACATCTTACTTTTGGCGAAGTATGCAAGAAAGTCTTGGTACCCGCCTCAAGTTCAGCACCTCGTATCATCCGCAGACAGATGGCCAGTCAGAGCGCACCATCCAGACTCTAGAAGACATGCTGAGAGCCTGTATGCTTGACTTCAGCGGATCCTGGGAAGATCATCTACATCTGGTGGAATTTTCCTACAACAACAGCTATCAAGCGAGCATCCAAATGGCTCCCTTTGAAGCTTTGTATGGAAGGAAATGCCGTTCCCCAGTATGCTGGAGCGATGTTGGCGAGAGACAGATTCTGGGGCCAGAACTGATCATTCGTACGGTGGAGAAGGTAAAGAAGATCCAGGGACACCTATGAGCTGCACAAGATAGGCAGAAGCACTGGGCCAACATTCACCGACGACCTCTAGAGTTCCAAGTAGGGGAGCATGTGTTCTTGAAGATCTCACCTACCAGAGGAACTATCAGATTTGGAGGAAGAGGGAAGCTAAGTCCAAGGTACATTGGACCCTTCGATGTGCTAGATCGCGTCGGAGAAGTTGCTTACAGGCTAGCTCTACCTCAGACCTTAGAGGGAGTACATGACGTCTTCCACGTATCTCAGCTGAGGAGGTACATTCCAGACCCGAGTCATGTGTTAGACTACTCAGAGATCACCATCGGGCCGAGCTTATCATACCAGGAGGAGCCTGTAGAGATTCTAGACCATAGCGAGAAAGTGTTGCGAGGCCAGACTATTCCTCTCGTTCGTATTGCA
This sequence comes from Iris macrosiphon, assembly GCA_036927795.1. Lineage (NCBI taxonomy): Eukaryota > Viridiplantae > Streptophyta > Magnoliopsida > Asparagales > Iridaceae > Iris > Iris macrosiphon. The sequence continues at coordinate 45,301,847 of JAYESA010000013.1, forward strand.
TGGAGACATCATACACCAGGTGAATCCACCTGGGAACGAGAAGAGGATATTCGTCAGCGTTATCCCCATCTATTTCCAAACCAGGGTATGTCCAATATTTCAAATTCAAATTTTCCTTAATCATCTTATGTCCTTAATTAATTTTTCATTCTCATTATATGGTTAATTTTATTTCGAGGACGAAATATTCTAAGGAGGGTAGATTGTAAACTCTCTCGACCAGATTTCAGTAATTTAGGATTAGTTTAGACTAATTAGAATTTGTGCAACTTTTTAAAATTTTATTTATTATATAATCTATTGATTATGCACTTGTTTTTTTTACACAATTAATTAGGGCATCACACTAGCTGTTAACCCTAAACAAAATTCAAATTCCTGCTCTAGACTAGTCAGACTACTTTTTCTGTATTTTGTACAACTTCCAGAAACCTCGTCTGGTGCTTCATTTTAGTCGCACAAATATCGTTACAGACGTACGTATTTATTACCTATTTTAATTTCTGCTTTTTACCCACCTCTGTACCCTAGTGATTTAAGGACCAGTAGACACCTGTTTTGCCCAACCAAAAATACGATAATATTCTACTCTAATTGTATTACAATTATCGTATTGACACCGTAGAAAAATTATGACCCTAACAGCCTCAAAATAATTAGTGAACACCGTGCGCAGTATTTATTAAATAATAAATACGATGACCGTATCACCTGCAGAATCAGACCCTGCATCTGCCCAAACTCACCCCACACTGTCCAAAACATTTTCCCCAGCTATTTCCCTCATTTTTGTACAATTTAGAATTTCGGGAAATCAGTATTTAAAATCAGGTAAATTGCGAAATTACGTAAAATACCAAATTCATGCATTTATGCAATTATTGAAAAGTTAGGGGTTTTTATGCAAAATTGCAAACTAGGTGGCCTAATCCTATTGGCTAGACCATAGGTGTGTGGAACCCACCCATAATTTCCAGAAAAATCTGCTGGAAATATCCCAAAAATCCAGATTTACCAAAATACCCTCAAACTTCACCTTATTTACGAAATTGCCATTGGCCCTAAACCTATATAAACCCGACCCCCCCCCCCACTCTTCAAACCCTCACAGCCGCCGTCTCCGACCACCGCCTCCGGCCAAACCCTGCCCAACCCTTCGCCTTGATCCCCTCTTCCCTCCGGCCAAGCCCCGCCGCGTGAGCCACCCTGCTCCGCCGGCCACAGCCTCCACAAACACCCCACTCCCTCACTGCTACCCACAGCCACCACCACCCGAGCCACCTCCCCCGCCGCCTCCGGCCACCGTGCACCACCACCCCCACTCGACTCGCCCCGACCTCCCCTACCTACCACCACCACCTCACCCCCCCACGACACCGCCTCCGGCCGCCCTAGCCCCCGCAGCAGCCACCACCCCCTAACCCTAGCTGCTGCCACCTTCATCCCCGACGCCCCTAGCCGCCACCACCACCGTCGTGGAGCTCCGCCACCATCACCAAACTGACCGCCGTCCTCCCCTCTGCCGAACCCACCACCTGCCCGGCCACCCCCGCCGCTCCTCCGCCGCCGGCAGCCCCCGCACTCCACTGTTGCTGCTGCTGCTGCTAATAGCTGCTGTTGCTGTTCTCCTTCCTTCGGCCGCCTCCGGCCAGCTCCGCCGCCGTCCTCCCGCCGGCGACACCGTGTGGGACCCCCCTTGCCAGTAGGTATAAACCCTAACCCTATAAACCTATGTATATACGTATATAGGTATATGTATATGTATATGTATATGTATATATATATGTATATATATGATATATATATGTATATTTATATACATGTATTATATTATTATACTATATAAATACAGTATATTATACTATATACATGTATATTACTATATTATATATATATATGTGTATATTTATATCTGTATACTATATATTTATATATGTATATTTACATATATAAATATAACTATGTATATATATATGTATATAATACATATAACTATATATGTTATATATGTATATATATTATATATATGTATATAATATATATATCTAAATATATATTATGTAATAATTCACTGTGAAAATACACAGTATATATGTATACATATACTATGCATTTTGGTTTATTTATTTTATATTCCTGCACTTATATTATATATATATATATATATATATATATATATATATATATATATATATATATATATATATATCTATATATATATATATATATATATATTATCTATATGTATATATATATTATTATTAATATCCAGCTGGGTAATACAGCTTAATTATATATATTATATTTCAATTCTTGCAAATGTCATTTCAATTTAATATTATATATTATATATTGTGCTGGATATTACAGCCTAATTATATATTGCACCTTATTATCCAGTGGTCACATATAGACCCTGATAATATTATACATAGATATATACATTTACAATTCTTGCCCTGTCATTTCAATTTATATTATTATATCTCAGTGGATATACCCTGACTATTATATTTATTATTATATCAGAGGATACACCCTGATAATATTATATATCTATCGCAGTGGATATACCCTGCTACTATATATTTATACCTGCATTTATCTGTTCTTTATATATATACTATATATACTGTTATATATATATTATATCTATATATATATACCTACTATATATATATCTATATTATATATGTGTATATATATATGTTTTATATTACAGCCATGATATTTACGAACCCTGTCTATTTTAACAGAAACCAACTTCAGCACAGCCAGTGACCCCCTGTCACCAGCACCTTCACAACTGACTGTAAAATCAGGGTTCCAACACTATCAGGGAGTAGGCAAGTATACCTTGCCAAGTTATTGTTTAAATTAAATTGTTGATATCTACTTTGTTCTGAAATTCATATACCATGATCACCTGAGACTGCCTTGGGTACAGTCAACTGTTATGTTGACACGATATTACAAACTCACCAACAGCTGAGAGAATATCCTAATATTCTCCTAGACCCTATCACGGAAACACGCAACATGGTTGCATTACATATATTGATGTGAGCTGCGTATTTGATTAGCTACCAGTACGTGTGTTCCGCATCACAGATTAGAATAACTCAGGAAATGTATGACTTGACATTTAGTTTCATTGGGATGGGAAAGATAACTAGTGGACGTATGGGACACCCCCTCCATATATGATTTATACCTTCGTACCATGCTCCTCGGAGATAGTCGATTGCAGAGCTACCCGTGAGTCCGGGGGCATACGACACATATACTAGCCAGTCACCACGATTGGTGAATTACGTCAGCGTATGTCTAGCCACACATTCCCATGCGTACTACAGGATCTTTACTTGCATTTCACTTAGAATGGTTAGCACCCTGTATTTATTTTCTTATTTCAGTATTTACATACATGGCATGTCATTTTCTGTGTCTTGTTATGTCCCACTGAGGACCTGGTTCCCTGCCAGATCTAGACGAGGCTTTCTACCCCACTGTGTACGGCCCCGATCAGGAGGCCAGATGTGCTACCGAGGAGGAGCTAGAGGAGACGCCCTCAGAGTATGCTTGACCCTAGAGGCCTGCCACCTGGAGATGGAGATGTTTTCATCAGATAGACACTGCTTAGTCTATCTGATTTTTCTGCGCTATTATCAGTTTTTGTAGTAGACTTGTATTCTCACCAGTTGTGTACTGTATCAGACTCAGTTTTATATATATATTCAGCACTTGCTTTTCTGACACTTTGTTGTGGATGAGATAGATATACTTGTTCTGTACTTGTAGTATTTTAGGACAGCGTAGCACGTTCCTTTGGGTCCATCAAAGTGGATTAAGCCCTTAGTGACGTGTCAGCTGGCCAGTGACACGTGGCCTAGTTCCTGACATTTTGGGACTGGGGCGTGACAAATACACAAACACATGTCAAGTTGATCTATAGGACCAATTGACAAACACAACAAGTGTCAATCTCGGAATTCCCCCAAAATTGACACAAAAAGTACCATAACTTTCTCAATAGGCCTCATATGTACTCAATTCCAATTCCTATGGGTAGCCTATGCATATGGGTTAATTTTTCATGGTTAATTCTTATATTTAGAACATATTTAAAGGGAAAAACTGAATTATACCTATTGGAAGATGGATTCCCAATGCAACCTCCAAATTGGATAAAATTGGCATCCAACTTGTAGATCCTTGCTCCTCTTTGTAGATCCTTACTTCCTCCTTCTAGATCCTTACTCTACTAGCCGCCAATGGTGATTTGGGAAGGAATTGGAATGAAATTTGGTAGAGAATTGATGTGGGAATGAAGGAATTTGGTTGAGGGAAATTCTAGATCTAGATTTGAAATGAAAAGAGGAGAAAGAAACTTTCCCTCCCTCTTTTAATAGGCCGGCCCCCCTTGCCCCTTCCTCAAGATACTATGTAATATCCATTATACCCCTTGGGGCCTCTCATGAAAAAATAATTAAGGAAGGAAGGTTCTAGTCTAATGGTTTAATTAAATTAATCATCCTCCTAATCAATAGGCTTCTAAATGGGCTCAATTCTAACTAATCATAAATGTTGGTCCATGAGTCTAACTAAACTAGTTAGGTCCATTAACACAAGTCCAAAATAATATACTAACATCTAACAATAATTAAATAATATAATAAATAATTATTTACATGCACAATATTTAATTAATTATAAAATGACTAAAATATCCTCTCCTAGAAAATATGGCAGTGACACCAACGAACCTCTAGAAAGTTTTCACTAATATTTCTTAAAGAGACTGAAGAATCGCTCATCATACAACCTTCCAACCAACACCAAGTTGAAACGGATATCGAGGATATGATGAACACCTTTGAGCATAAGAATTTATTTCATATTTGTCTTAAAATGTACATTTCCTATAGACAGCCTTTAACACATTTTTGTTATCCATCTTCAACACTCTACATGTGATAAACAATATCCTATTGTGAGTTACGTGCATCGAATCCTCTGAGCCCACAGCCAAGAATTGTTATCATATTCGATGTTCATGATAATCTCATCATCTACAATAATGATGTCATCTCCATGTACTAAGACGATCGTTATTGTGTTATCACTTTACTTTTCCTTGATACCCTTCTTCTCTCCCTTCCAAGAGAAATAGTTTTGCTTGATATGGTCATTCTTGCCATAACGGTAACAATCAGAATCCTTGTATCGACTTTTGAACTTTTCTCTGCTATTGTTTCTGCCACCGTCCGGATCCTTACTTTTTCTCATGTCTCAACTCTCTGAAACAAACATCTATGAATAGGATGCATGTAGATGAAGTAACTTGAAATTTTCTCAACATCTTTTCATTCAATACCGCACTTTTGACGAACTCCAAATTAATCATGCTTTCTGGAAAAAAAATGATCATGAACACTCGTATGATCTTCCAAGAGTCCAACAATGTACACAGCAACCAAAGTCTATATACATCATTGTTGAACGTTACTCCCATAGAGGATAACTGGTCAAACATATCCTAGAACCCACTCAAGTGATCTGTAAAGGACGAACCATTCTTGTACCTAATATCCATATCTCATATCCCGCACCGGCAATATCGGATACTGGTTGTGAGCGCGCCGCCTACACTATTGTTAACATCAATAGTTAGCTGTCTAGACCTCAATAATCGCCAATGTCATATGAAAATTGATATTTGCTCAATACAGAAACTAAAGCACGATAAAAGACAAGAATACGATCATTCGGTCCACTAGTAGTCTTTTGATACATGATGCATGTTAATCTCTCTCCGGAGATAAATTTGGTAAACCATCACAATCAAATACAACATAGCTAATACATCATTAATTTTATACATATAAAAATTATCCAAACTAGATCTTATAAGATCCGCCAAAGCCATCGTCCATGCTAATCAGTCATCTGGTTATCAACGATCCAGTCAGAAAAGGAGCAAAGTACATCTACATAATGCTAGAAGTATAATAGTGAAATAAAATGCACACAAAAATAGGAAATAATAATGAGCAAGTAAAGCGGAAATCAATATGCACGAGAGAAGCAATCATACCTACTTTGTTATTTGAATACCTTTGCCGTTGTGGATAACTAGAAATAATATGGCGCTCCGCACGTGACGTGCGACTGCTACTCGACATGGTTTGAGAATGGGGTCATCCACACAATATTCTCCTCCCACACGCAACAATGATAACAATACGATATGCAATGGACACGACACGAGATACAATGAATCATGACGTAAAAATTATCGTGTGTCCTACTATGTCACGAATATGCAATAGAAACAAATATAGAGTTGCAGGATGAACAATATATAGAAACTTGCAATAAAATAATAAAATAACAAAATGTTGTAATTGAAGGATAGCATCGTATAGAGTACTTGCCTCAGTTCCAGTTGCAAACGCTTCTTGGAAATGGCAGGAATCGGTTGTGAGAGCAATGCTCTCTGGATTTTTAAATGTAAGAAGAATGGGACGAATGAGAAACAATAATGGGCTGCTCCATGAATAGATATGGAAAATGATTTAGAAATTGAGGAAAATTTAGAATATTTAATAAGTCAAAATCTAGGCCATATTTATAGGACTTAAAAGAAGATTATAGACCCATGTTAGTTGGGAGTTAGTTAAAAGGTGGTTAGGAGATATTTCTAGAAGCCCCTTTTTAGAAATATCTATCTCCCTTTTCCTTAATTACCAACTTGCCACTCCTTCTCAAAATAATTTCTTTTTAAGAAAATCCAATATTTTATTTTAGAAAGTTGAGTTTGAAATATAGAAAAATAATTTTGAAGAATTAAAACTATATTAGAAAAATATTTTATGCTTTTTAGGGACGGTAGTTAAACCATCATATGTCGGATCAGAAATAATTTGTTTATCCCAATCTTCTTCGCATACAAAGATTCTAGTTTCTCCGACAATGTCCTTGCGTGCTCAATATTGACGATGTAATAATACACATTCCCATCCACGAATTGTCTGATATACCCACATATATGTATATGCTCGAAATTTTAGTCCTAATCAAATTTTTTACTAGGCTTCTCGGAAGCAAATTCCGGAAGATGCATCATCTTGACAAACATCAAACCTTTCACCTTACACTTTTATTAATAATAGTTTGAACCGTTTAGGTTTATCAAGTGCACTGACTTCGCATCCATCTCTTCTACTCGGTTTGACTATCAACTACTGACACCTGGCAACCATTGTAACCACTGCTCTGATACCACTCTATTGAGAACGAAATACAAAAACCATTTCCCAAACTGAAAGATTGGGTGAGGACCAAAGAAAACGCACAAACTAGTTACACAAATCACAAACAAAGCATAACGCAAACACCAAAATTTTTATGTGAAAAACTCAGACGGAAAGACGATCGGAGTTCAACCCATAAAAGCCTCCACAAATAGAATAAAAGAATATATCGACTCCTTACAAACTCCTCCACCGATCCACACAGACCACCACAACACTTCAATAGATAAAAATTGATTACAATGAGTATAAAGAAGATTAGCGAATACAAGATGACGAGAAAGAACCGTTGTAGAACTCCTCGAAATGATCTCTCTTCGAATTAATCTCCGAAACTCCGAATCTCTCTTCATCTCTCTAAAAAGTTGCAATTTTTTAGAAAGCTCTCACATTTTATCTTCTAATAACAAACTAGGGTTAGAAATTTACTATTTAAAGCCACCTAATTCTGAAAATATCTTGACCGTTGATGACTATCTAACGGTGTAAATAAAAACTCTCAAATTCGACCTACAGTTCCGACACCGTTATACGATCAGTATACCAATAGTGGTGTACCTGAAAAAATGTCACTTCATATCAGAACCATTATGGAACGCTATGCTATGATACGAGCATGGTAACGTGCGGTCTGCGTTGCTATTGATATGATATGACATTGAGTACGTTATGCTAATCACTCGAGAGAGCGGTTATTGCAATCGACCCCCTTCGTAGCAAGGATCCCAAGCATCCAAGCTTCTTTCCTCTCTTTATATGTCACGACATTGGCGAAAGCAGATTCAACTCATGTATGGTCTAGTCCTATTTTCTACATGCTTGTATCGGCCTGCTACGTTGTGTTGCTGGCATGCAGCTAGCAGCGATACCACGAATTCAGCAAAAATGTAGGCCAGGGCAGTCTATGTGTATGAATTAGACTGGAATATTTTAGCAAATATTTCGATTATAAATATTAAAAATAACATATATTTTCACTTTTTTAAAAAATTAACAAATATTTTCATTATGAGTAAAATAATCAAATTATTTTTAAATATTGTATACAAAAGGAATGGAGACATTTGCTAATTTTTTAAATAAGTGGAGGTATATGCTAGTTTCTATATTTATGAAGGAAATATTGGCTAAAATATCCCAATTATATATCCAGAAGAGAATGCATGAACCGAACTAATGGATTTTTTTAGGGACACTACACTTCTTACTCGGAGCTATCAAAATTTTGTTGGCAGGACTGTCAAAATTTTTGACGGTCCTTTCTATAGAAGAATTGAAAAGGACTGTAAAAAAATTTGACAGTCTAAAATAGACATACTGTCAAATTTTTTACAGTCCAACCTATTGGAAGGACTGTCAAATATTTTGACAGTATGCCTATTTAACAGCATTTGGACTGTCAAAAATTTTGACAATCCTATCTATTGGAAGAACTATTAAAATTTTCGATAATACTAAAAAAATAAAAAAATTGTACAGCCTCGAATAACTTATGTACGTAGTGCCCCTAAAAGATAAAAAAAACCTTAACTATTCTACTTTTGAGTTTGAGGGCACAAGGGATTCTTCCTACACTATAATATACTTGGATGTTACAGTCATGAGCAATGCCAGCATTTTAAGTATATATATATATATATATGGTAAACGGAATATGAGCTATAGTTTTTATATTTTTACATAAACTATAGACATGTGGACCAATAAGAATCGACTTTCACATCCCATATATATCCATGTGCACTAGTAGACTCTATTTCTATTGGTCCACTTATGTATGACTTATGTAGAAATATGAACACGACTATATATATATATATATATATATGCGTATCGACATCGCTATTGCTCTCGACACGCATGCTCAATCACATTGCTCTCGATTTGGATGTCACATATACGGATATTTGTTAATATATTGTCATGACCCGCATCCTGAATTTGGACATGAGTCATGAGTACGTCCAGCCTATGCCGCAGTGTCGGCGGTAGAATGTTGTACAATAAATTATAAGTAATCTACAACTCACAACATATATACATCTCCACATTATACTCAATCACAGGTACTAGTTAAAACGAATACACCAAAATAATATTGAAATAATAATCTTGATGTGGGTACAATGAATCTTTTCCAAAACTAAATATCCAAATACAATGTTCAAAATACTTTAGAAAACTGTCGGAGAATAATTCGATCCAAATAACTAACAAAAATCAACTACTAATAAACTACTCCATCGCAGACGGTATCTGAGCTGCTAACTCTCCCTGCCTCCGGAAGGGAAAGATCAGGCTGTATTATGTCTCTAGCATACGGTCCATAATGTGTAGGGATTGCATCCTCATTGTAGTCACCTAAAATGTTTATCCAGTCAGGAAAGGAACGAGTACATCATAGTGAAAACAGTTCCAACACATGGTAGAAGCTATAAGACAATAAATAGCAAGAAATATATGATAGCAACAAACTGAACTCACAATAAAGCAACTAGAACAACCAAAAGCTGAAGTCCTATCATGGCACACATATAGTACAATATCTCCAAGCAACAAAAGAAATATTGTAATGTATGGAAGAACAGATGGGAACAACTACTCTATGTGATTTGAAATACCTTGTCGACATGTGAACGGTTAGGGGATAATATTCGACAAACCACACGTGTCGTGCATGGCTGCTATTATTCCAGAAAGACCATGGAATAGAAATGGTAGTTCACACGTCCACTAAGTATTTCCACAAGTACACATGGATTCCAAACCAGTCATGAAGAAATAACAATAATCCAGAACAATTACTTATCTCATAATAAGAATCCATCATACTAATCCGTGTAACAAGTGTCAAGAATCAGATAATCAATACTAAGCATGCATTATAAAGACTATCAAGTACTGAAAGTAATCACGGAAATGTACTCACCTGTGGTCCTTAGCTGGTATGAATCAGAATCCAAGTCACAGTCCAAATAGCCTATATATTACAAATTTACCATGTCAAAAGATAATTTATTTTAATTTATTTAATTCTGGAATAATTACTCTAAAATCCTATTTTAATCTTATTATTCTGATTTTTAGGTCAATTCCTAAATTTTGTTCAAAGGAACTAAATTTTATCAACTCGAGGCTCATGGTACACAAATCGAGGCGATCTGTTGACCAAAAAGTCAACCGACACAAACTTGACTTTCATGCATGATTTTCTATAGATTTCAGCATCAAAAATATGCTGGAATTTATGGCTCGTCCGAATTCAAATTTGTTTACAAATTATTGCACATACCAAATTCGTATTGTGCAACGGTGGTTAATTTCTAACCTAGAAGTTCTACAGAATTAACAGCACTGACATATTTCGAATTAAATTCTGTAAAAAAACATATGTCAATGATATCGATATTAGCTTTCCGAAACTTCAAACGGTTCATGATTCTGATTCCTGGTTCTCCCGAAATCGCGAAAATACCGAGACACATCTATTTTTGGACATACTGTGCTCTATGAATTTTCCAGAATTTAATACTCATAATTTCATAAAATAATTTATATATTCAGAAATCTAACCTCAATATGGTTCTAACGCAAGAAACTGGGCCTCTTTTGGACTCCGGAGCTATTCGTAATGCCTTCTGGAAGATGAAGGAACCCTAGATGACAATTCTCCAGAATTCGTCTTAAAGAAAAAATCCTAGAAATTATAACCTAAACTATTATATACAGAGAGGAGAGAGAAAGCAGCCGCGGCTCGAATTTTGCCACATGGCGTGCATCCAAGCAGCCTCGCCCAGATCGGACGGTCCGGGTTTGACCCGGCTTGGCTCAGCTGAGTCCGAGTCGAACTCAAACTCAGCTCGGCTCGAGGTCGGCTAGGCTGCACCCGCACCCACCCCGCGATCGCTGACAGGCGGGCCCCCTGTTGGTTGACTGGGCAGAATATTTACTATTATGGGTTTTTATTTTCAGAAAATAGTTTTTAATTCATTTTTCCCTAATTAACTCAAAATAAATGCTAAAAATAATCAGAAAATTCCCAGAAAATTCTAGAAAATATATTTGATTATTTAGAACCTAAGATAAAAGTTTGGGGTATTTTTAATTATATTTGATCCTAAAATAAATTCTTGAAAGTCCTAGAAAATTAGTGTTAGTAGTTTTTAATTAACCCAAAAATTATGAAAAAATCGCACTAGTCCCAAATTAACCTAAAAATAACATTTAAGTTAGAATTTCAGGATACGGAGGTTACATATATATATACTTGAGAATTTAGATCATGGTTTCGATCCTGAGAGCATCATTAGTAGTTGGGACTCTCAAATACAATTTGGGACAAAAAAATTTAAAAAAGAAGAAGGTAAATGTAGAATGGGTTGGATTTGTATGAGAATATTAGAAAATGATAAAGTGAACTCGGGTCCCAAAAATTGTGTGGTAAAAAATTGATGTAGAAAAAAAAACATAAAATCTAGAATCTAGAAAGTTGGACTCCAAATTGGGACTTATTATTCTACAAAATGAGTTTCTACAATCTAGAATCTAGAAATTGGGAGGCCCAACCTATAACTCCCATGGAAGGGATGGAATCCAAAATCTAGAAATTGGAAGTATGAATGAAATTACTACTCTATAAAATGAGCTCCTACATTTTAAATATAGAATGTGGGATGGACCTTACTAATGATGCTCTGAGTACTAGAGTTCACATTGGCACAAATCAAAGGATATATTTTCAAAAAGTATTGTAGTTATAAATAATAATCGTCTAGTTTAGATAAACTTCTTAACATAATTAGTTACCTTCACGTGCATTGCACGTACTAAAATAATATTACTGAAAAATTATATAACAAATTTAATTTTTTAAAATATTTTAAACATGATTTGAATATATTATAATTAGAATTTGTTATCGGTTTTTTAAATAAAGTAATATATTTATATATAATTGCAAAAAAAATGGAGGAGTTTAGAAATATTATAGGAAGGGGAAGAACTCGCCAACTGAGTTGGCGGGTTGTTGGGACCCGCCAACTGAGTTGGCGAGATACATGCAGGCCGCCAACTCAGTTGGCGAGGGATGCTGAGTTGGAGGTTGTGCCCGCCAACTGAGTTGGCGAGTGAGGGTTTAGGGGAACCGTTGCACTCTGCCCGTCAACTTATTTGGCAAGTAAGGGTCCGTTGAGAACCATGGAAAGCATTATAGCCGTTGCACAACGGCTATTACATTCAACACTCTCACTCTATATATTTCCTATCTCAACCAAATCATCCAACACTCACTCTATTTCCTCTCTTCCCTCTAGCAAAGTCTCCAACACTCACTCGATTTTCTCTCTTCCCTCTAGCAAAGTCTCCAACACTCTCTCTGTCTCTCTGCCTCTAGCAAAGCTTCAGTCAAAGTTCTGCCTACAACTAAAGTTCATCTGAGTTTCTTGTAGCAAAAGTTCTCAACCATCATGGATCGTAGCGTAAGAATTGTATGCTTGCATGGCGGTAAAGTAAATGGGTTAAATTACGAAGAAGAAGAAAGTATAATTTTTTTAACTTATCCGAATATTAGTTTCGAAAATATACGTAATCATATTATTGAACGTTGTTCTATTCATTATGATTTTATTCTGAAGTCTATTTTTGGTTCTAATTATTTTTTGATAGATAGTGAAGATGCATGGAATTATATTCTTGAGATTAATTCACAATCACGGTATATAAAAATATATGTTATTAAAGTAGCAGCAACATTTGATAATAGAAATAATAAATATTTTTTTGAATATCAGCATGTTAGTTCGGGTGCTAGTTCTTCTCAACAAATTATTTCATTTATCCAAGAAGGTCATTCATCAGATGAATCTAACCATGATGATGATAGTGACAACGACGATGGAAATAGTGATGATTTAGTTGAAAATATAGATTATACGGTAGATGATGATGTTGTAAAAGCTATCACTGATAAAGTATTTAAGGGACAATCATTTCCTAGTCGTTCTCACTTTAGAAGCTTTATAAGTAATTTAGCAATTAAATATAATTTTAATTATTCAACTAGTGTTATGAATAATGCTCGTGAAATTATATATAGTTGTGATAAACCGAATTGTAATTGGAGAGTATATGTCAAATCTATTGAAAATGGCGATATAGTTAAAGTTAGTACATTAGAAAATCGTCATTCTTGTTTAGGGAGACTTAGTACAGGACGTCATCGACTAGCTACCGCTGCATGGATTAAGACCATGATAATTGACATTATTAGAGATAACCAGTCATACAGTCCATCACAAATTGTTAAAGATATATATAGGGAGCACCGTATACAAGTTAGTTATTCCAAAGCCTGGAGAGCCCGAGAGACAGCATTAGCTGAAATTAATGGTAGTTATGATAAGACATACGCTAGTCTTGAGGAGTATTGTTATAGAATTATGGAGACAAATCTAGGTAGTACATATTTTATTAAAACTGCCAAAAATAATAGCTTTCAACGAATTTTTATTTGTTTTAAGTCATGTATTGATAGATTTTTAAGGGATTGTTTACCGGTTATTAGTACTGATGCTACATTTCTTTCGTCTAAATATCAAGGTATCTTATTTATTGCTTGTGCTCATGATCCTAACTATCAATTATATCCTATAGCTTATGTTGTTGCTGAAGGTGAGAATAGTGATTCTTGGTCTTGGTTTTTAAATTCCCTTAAAATATCTTTTGAAAGTTGTTTTAATGATTGGAGTACAATTTCATTTATATCTGACAAGCAAAAAATATTAATAAATGTTGTTTGTGCTATTTTTCCTGCATCTCCTTATTTTTTTTTATATTCAGCATTTTAAACAAAACATGAAAAAAGTTACCAAAGAACCAGTATTTCAACACTTGTTAAACTCGCTTGCTAGATCATATAATAAAACGGATGCAGAGAGTGTGTTTGATATAATTAAAGTCGAGAACATAATTTTGTACTATTGGCTTATTGGTGTAAACGATGAAAGTCATCGATTTGAACATTGGATAACAGCGTATGCTACTTGTCCTAGATTAGATATTAACACTTCTAATCTTGCTGAATATTTCAATAGCTGGATTAAAAAATTACGAGATAAGCCAATAACAATACTTTTCGATAGTATTAGAGCCAAGATTATTACACTTCATGACAATCATAGAAAGAATGCTGAAAATATAGACACAGATTATTGTCCGAAGATGTTAAAGACCATTGCTTGTATTATCAAAGAGAAGAATCACCTAGAAATATTAGCTATTGATAGTTATAAGTTTGAAATAATAGACCGTGCAACAAGTAGAACCTATATTGTTAATATAACCGACAGATCTTGTACATGTTTTAGATGGTACCATACTTATATACCATGTATACATGCATATTTTGTTTGTAGATATTGCAATATTAGTATTGATAATTTTATCCTCCAGTATTTTCGACGGAGACCTTGAGAAGTGTATACGCACCAAAAATGGAGCCAATTCCAGTTTCCTACAAGATCCAAGCTCCTTTGGTTAGAGGAGAAATTGGGGTACCAGATGTAAGACGCAAAGCCGGAAGACCAAAGAAGAACCGCATCAAACCCCAGGATTCATCGATGAGAGATCTTCGTTGCAGTAATTGTGGTGCTATTGGACACAACCGAAAAAGATGTACTAGTCAACCGAGAGAGTAAAATAGAATTGTTCAATGCAAACTTAAAAATATTGTAATAGTGAGTCTGATAATGAAAGTTTACTTAAGAATTGTTCAATACCCAAATATTGCAATCAAACATTATTACAAATCATACAAATATTGCAATCATACATTGTAATAAATTATCTACTCATCCTTCTCCTCGTCTTGTTGAGTTTGGGTAGGCAGCGGTGCTGATGGAGTAGAAAAAAATTATGTGAATATCTGGTAGCTTTCATCTCTAGCATTCTGGTAACTCGGCCCCGCTCCAGCATACTGGTCAGTAGGGCCTGCTCTAGCATACTGGTCACTCGGGCCCGCTCCAGCATACTGGTCACTCGGGCCCGCTCCAGCATACTGGTGAATAGGGTCCTCTGCACCATCCCTCCTACGACGATGAGAGTGTCTCTGTCGTACAAAGCCGGTCGGATAGTCTGGTGGAACACGTGATTGTACTGGAGGCATTTCAGGTTCCCGTCCAATACCCAGATGATCAACACGAGTCACAAGTTCCTCCATAAGAAGTCGACTTTATGGGGAAAGGTTTATATCATGTTGTTGCAAATATTGTCGGTATACACCACTCTGAAATATGAAACTTGTAAATTAATATACTTATCATATCTATGTATATGTAATTTTTAAAGTATAATGAAGTCATACCAAATTATGCATGCCATCTGCTAAAGCACGCAGAGTAGAATCATCTACGGATCTACTCTTGAACCTTTGCTCCTCATATTGGTATACTCGGTTGCTCATAAGAGGGCATCCCCACCATTGCCTATAGTCCAGGTTACCCATGTCTGCATAATGTAAACAAAATTTTAGCAAACTATTTACACTAAATCAATACGAATAATGAGTAACTTAGAACTTACATTCCTTAGCAGATCTTAGTCCGGGAGACATGTCCCTCACACTATAATTCTCGAACCAATTATTTTAGTCAGCAACAAGACCAAGGATTCGTTGTAATGCATTTGCTGCCTCATAATCGACTGTCGGTGGATCATCGAAAATTATTTGGCTCATTCCGAATTATCGAAGAACACGGTCTGCCGGATGGTACATGGTAAACCGATCATATATAATATAAGATCTGTGTAAAGTAAACGAATATGATGTCCTCTTGATTTCTGGAGCATATCTTCACATGTGTAAGGTAACCAGGTAACCTATTTAAAGATATTGTATCAAATAGATGTGATATTTATCTACGATCAAAACTGTAATAATTTAAAGATATTTATCAGATATTTAAAAAATTACCTCATTATACTGCAGTGTATCAAATTGGCTACGATAAAGTGATACACTTCTATATTGGTAGTGTTGATAATCCACTACATCTGTGGGCCATCGCATAGCAACTGGAAATACTCCAACATCACTGAGAATGCTAGTAATAGGCCTACCAATATAGAAGTGCTCGTAGGACCAGAACTATAAAATAAAAATATGACATTAGTACAAACAAAATTTGCGTATAAAATTACTCTAACCAATTTAGGTCTTTCATTCATACCTGAATCAGTGAAATACATCCACAAATACTCTTGCAATTGGATCTCACAAATTCTGTCAAATTTTCGTATAAAAAGGCTAGAGTAGCAGCTCCCCATGCATGCTGAGTAGGTTTTGTCAAATCATCCAAGAATGGTAGAAGCTACACATTTACCATATTTTTCGATGCATCGGGAAATAGAATTGCACCACATAAACAGAGCAGATACGCTCTAGTGCAACGAATGATCTGAAAATATTAAGTGTTATATAGACACTAAATTAAGTCATAAACAAATATTACTAATAAAAATATATACCCGTATTTCATCTACATCAACCACCCCGTCAATAGTGTGATGTAGGTCCATGAAGTTACCACAAAGCCATGTAAACTTCACAAAATTGCCGTCTTTTATACCAGATGGAGGGCTAACACCGAGATACCTCCTGATCAGATCAGATCCTTTTAAGTGCAGATCAAAATATATAGCGTCACCTTTAATAGGTAACCCTAGTATATTTGCCACATCAAATAGGGTGATCGTCATCTCGCCGAATGGGAGTTGGAAAGTGTTGCGTTCAGGCCAACAACGCTCCGCAAGACTTACAACTAAATGAAAATCGTGGATTAAATATCTAACACGATCTATATAGTGGAATCCAAAGGATTCCACCAAAGCCTTTTGGACAGAATTTAGCTCCCACGTACGATAATTTCTTTCGGTCCGCCAATGTACATGGATCCGGGTTCGTAAACCAAGATCATGGTCGTATAACTATAAAAAATATATGCATTATATTTTGTGTGTAAATTACTTAACTTGGAAACTTATAATTTAAAAAGTTACCTCGTCAGTAAATATCCGACTAGATATGTGGTCTTCACGTTGCTTAATAATAAGCTGGGTAGTCGGTCCACCAGGAATACGACCGTCATTATGGTTAGCCATGTCCAAAAATGTAGATTATAGGAAGAAAGGGGAGGGGGAGTGTTGTGAGTAGGAGAAGGAGGAGGAGAAGTGGTGTGAGGAGGAGGAGGAGTTGGGGTTTACTTATAGGGAGGGGAGGGGGGGTCTCCGAGAGAAGGGGAAAAGTCGGGGGGGGGGGGGGTCTCCGAGAAGGGGAGAAGTCGGGGGGGGGGGGGGGTCTCCGAGGCGGAAAGGAGGGGAGGAGAGGGGCCTGCCAACTGAGTTGGCGAGCTTGCCCAGAGCCCGCCAACTGAGTTGGCGAGGGGAGAAGTCAGGGGGCTGTCTCCGAGGCGAAAATGAGGGGGGAGAGGGGCCCGCTAACTGAGTTGGCGAGTTCTTCTGGAACTCTGGGCTCCGCCAACTCAGTTGGCGAGTTATCCCCCTGCCTGTAATTTCACAAAATTCCTCCATTTTCTTGCAATTATATATAATATATTACCTTATTTAAAAAAATCGATTTGTTATAGATATGTTTTTAAAATTTTGCATATATGTTTAGTTAGATAATGCCATGTACTTAATTTAAATATTGAATATGTTTTAGGATTTATTATATGTTCAAGTGGTTAGAATGATTTTATTTTTATTTTTATTTTTTTTTTTTTTTTTTTTGCTATACTATGTCCGCATACATATGCAATAGTTAGATTTGTTTTTTAAATTTTCAATATTTTATTAGTTTTTTTTTTAAGTATTTTTTTGCGGTTCTAATGACTCTAGTTTTCGATTTTATTAAGAAAAGAGTGAGCCCGGAAGTTAAAATAGAAAAAAAAAATTATTTTTTTTAACGGTAACTATTTCAAAATTAATAAAAAAATTTGATTTAAAAAATACTTTATTGATGATATACAAACGGATTGATGGACTCAAAATTCGAGCCGATGAAAGCCAACTTATATAGTAGAAGAGAAGATATTATATTAGAAATATCTATACTAATAGTGGAATATTCACCATTTCAATAATTAAGATGTGTTGTCAAGAGATAATGATAGTTGTCATTCAACAAGGAAAAATTACTTGTCAAAGAATATTGTTAGGCCACGGAATGAATTGGTTTAGTAACATCAATTCTGAAGAGTGATTTTTATACTGATTAGTGGTAGACACTTGTTGCGTATATAATTCACCACTTACTAAAAATCCTACATTAGTGCCATTAATTCCTCAGGTCCCATACATTTACATCTACGGAGTTATAAGTGACATGCGGGGGATCAGTCGACCTCATTAGTCATTAGTACGCAATACAAAAATAGATTCGTGACAATTCTACGTGAATTCTGTTCAAAGTGGTTCCTAGCCCATTGTCAAGTCTCACTGTCCACATTGCTACATCCATGGTGTCAAGTCCTACTACTACTACTAAAATGGAGATGCTTTGGTAGGGACAAGAAGAAAGTAGAAGAGATCCCTAGCGTTCATTCTTAACCCCTTCTGACTTACTTGAGTTCCATGAACACATGAGGCGGAGGTGAAAGCTTCCCAATGTCATTTCTCGTCTTATGGGCTATTGAGTTCGATAAATGAGATGACTGAAAGAAATTGCACTATATGTTCTTGTCAATAGTAACCAACGGTTGGAAGAGCAGGCACAAGTCCTCCAGCTATTGTGTATGCTTGCAAGTCACTAAAGAGGAAAAAAAGGAAGTTGAATGTTGGGGGATTTCATAATGCACATTGCTTTCAGGTCTCTGTAGTGTATACCGAGTGTACCAAGATAATATTTCGAGCATAAATTTTTCTGTTAGTTTATCTGATTTTTTTTTTTGGGGGGGATATTAATTTTGTCATGAAAATTATTTGGAGGAGTACAACTTGCCCGGTCCATCTGGCGCTTTTAATTAAAAAAAAAAAAATTTGTTATTTGCTTTTAAAATTTTGTTAC
Source organism: Iris macrosiphon (assembly GCA_036927795.1). NCBI lineage: Eukaryota > Viridiplantae > Streptophyta > Magnoliopsida > Asparagales > Iridaceae > Iris > Iris macrosiphon. The sequence goes on from JAYESA010000013.1 coordinate 45,321,224, forward strand.
GAAAATTTCAGATCGTCTGACATTTTTGTAACCAAAATGTCAGGTCGTCAATAGCGTTTTCGTTTTTTTTTTATGACAAATCTGTTTTTGCAGTAAAAAAAAAAAATATCTATAACAAATTCAAAAGTGATTAGGTTTCAAACACATAAAACTGATTAGATTTTGGACATTGACTATGAAATAATCTTAGAATAAATGGTGCATACTCCTCTACAGACGATATCCCTAAATTTCATTGAACAAAATACGGGCACATAAAACCTAGTTCCACCAGAGATGAAAAATCCAACGGAACCCAACCCCACAAGGGGTGTTGCACCCTAGACACTCATTATATATATATATATATATATATATATATATATATATATATATATATATATAGAATAAGGGAGGTGAGGTGGCACCTCACTCTCAAAACAAGGGTGGCGGCGACGTGGCACAATCCCAACCACACATTTCATAATTGACAATTTGCACTTAGAGTGAGGTGCCATCTCACCTCCCTTATTCTCTCTCTCTCTCTCTCTCTCTCTATATATATATATATATATATATATATATATATATATATATATATAGAATAAGGGAGGTGAGATGGCACCTCACTCTAAAAACAAAGGTGGCGGTGATGTGACACAATCTCAACCACACAAACGAGGGGAGGGGGTTAAGTGCAAATTGTCAATTATGAAATGTGTGGTTGGGATTGTGCCACGTCACCGCCACCCTTGTTTTGAGAGTGAGGTGCCATCTCACCTCCCTTATTCTCTCTCTCTCTCTATATATATATATAGAGAGAGAGAGAGAGAATAAGGGAGGTGAGGTGGCACATCACTCTCAAAACAAGGGTGGCGGTGATGTGGCACAATCACAACCACATAAACGAGGGGAGGGGGTTAAGTGCAATTTGCCAATTATGAAATGTGTGGTTGGAATTGTGCCACGTCACCGCCACCCTTGTGTTTGAGAGTGAGGTGTCATCTCACCTCCCTTATTCTATATATATATATATATATATATATATATATATATATATATATAGAGAGAGAGAGAGAGAGAGAGAGAATAAGGGAGGTGAGATGACACCTCACTCTAAAAACAAGGATGGCGGTGATGTGGCACAATCCCAACCACACATTTAATAATTGACAATTTGCACTTAACCCCCTCCCCTCGTTTGTGTGGTTGAGATTGTGCCACATCACCGCCACCTTTGTTTTTAGAGTGAGGTGCCATCTCACCTCCCTTATTCTATATATATATATATATATATATATATATATATATATATATATATATATATATATAGAGAGAGAGAGAGAGAGAATAAGGGAGGTGAGATGGCACCTCACTCTAAAAACAAGGGTGGCGGTGACGTGGCACAATCTCAACCACACATTTCATAATTGGCAATTTGCACTTAACCCCCTCCCCTCGTTTGTGTGGTTGAGATTGTGCCACGTCACCGCCACCTTTGTTTTTATAGTGAGGTGCCATCTCACCTCCCTTATTATATATATATATATATATATATATATATATATATATATATTGGAAAAGGTAATTGTGTTAAAGACTTTTAGTTCGAAGGTCTACAAATTCGGTCCGAAGGTTCCACACATCCCGGTCCGAAGGTCCGCACATGCACAACACTTGAAACACACTTCTCGCATAAATTCTTTCACAGAAATACAAACTCATAGTCCAAAGACCTACAAACTCGGCTCGAATGCCTACAAACTCGGCTCGAAGGTCCCACACATTCCGATCCGAAGGTCCGCACCTGTACCGCAGTTGAACCGTACAACTTCTCACATTAATTCTTCCACAATAATACAGACTCCTGGTCCGAAGGCCTACAAACTCGGCCCGCACCTTGCACCGCACTTGAACCGTACTATTCTCACATTAATTATTCCACAGAAAATAAAATGTGATTCTCCCATTGCTCGAACGTGTAATCTCTTAGGAAGATATGCCTCACTCTAACCACTTGAGCTAGAACTCTTTGGTGTATATATATATATATAATATATCTCGTGGGATATCGATGGTGTCAATGCTCCGAAGATGTTGGCTACTTTGATCAGTAACTATGGACATGCATATGTATTATGATTCAAGACATCTTAATATTATCCTTGAAAATAGATTATATTTTTTTTATATAAAAAGAAAAAAATATAAAAATAAATAAGAAGTAAATAAAAAATAGTTTGGGGGAGTTGTAGACAACCAGGAGGTGAGAGTTAGATTTTTTTTTCGTATGTTTATTTTATTTTATTTTTGTTTTCTTTTAACAAGTTTATTTTTACTGCAAAAAACAATTTTTTTAAGAGAAATTGCGAGAAAAAAAAATTTGTAACAAAAAAGTCCACACTTTCATTGCGAAAACGACAGGCCATATGTCTGGCATTTTTTTTTTTTACTAAAATAACAGTAGAAATGTCAGACTGTACGGTGGAGATTTTTTTTTTTTTTTTTTTTTTTTTTACTTCCAATTGTACGGTGGAGTTGGACCATCTAAACTGGGCAAAGTGTCCGAACAGAATTGCAGAAGAAATAGTTTCTCTTCAGAAAATTTTCTGTATTTGAAAGAGATGGTATATGGGGATGGTGGCAGTTGTCACCATGGCCATAAATTGAGGCAATCGTAACAAGAAAGAACAGCCGCATTATTTCTAGGCTCTTGATAAAGTAACTACAAAAAGGACTTTGGATTGTACTATTGATAGTTATAAGTTTGTCCCTTTCGAAAATTACTCACCAGATTTTTCATTTCTAATTAAATTTTTTATAATTATGACTGTTAATTTTGACCATCATACCAATTTAAAGGACTGTCAAAATTTTAAAAGTCATAAAAAATTAACATATTTTGTTTTGACTGTCAGTCCTATCAATTGTTAGGACTGACACGAGGAGAGGGCTACGCGAGGTGTGACACGAGGACGGGACTGCGTGTAGACCAGAAGAGGAGGACAAGACGGAGGAGCGGGAGGAGGCAGCGGGAGGCGGGGGAGGAGGCGGAGGCGCACGGGCGGGGGTGGCGAGACGTAGGCGCATGCGCTCGCCTCCGCTGCAGTTGCTGCTTCTGCTGCTGTTGCCACCGCCGCCGCCATCGCCGGCGCGAGGCCTAGCAGCAACCCCCCGCGAGTGCGTGCCTCCGCCACGCGCAGCCCCTCCGCACTCTGCTTCTTCTTAGTGACGGAACCGACGGAAAGGTGCTTGAGGTGCGGCTCGGCAGCAGCAACGCGGTCGATGGCGAGGTTGACGACATGGAGAGGCAAAAAATTACGAGAGGAGGGAGTCAGAGGGGTGGGGGTGGGAGAGGAGCAGGAGAAGGAAGGTGAAGAGGGTGATCACTAATACTGGACTAGTCCCGAACCATTTTTGTACTGTCTTTAGCAAGAGCCTATTTTAACCATGGTGTATCTACAAAGAAAGGGAGTTGATCTAGCATGTTATTTATACAATTCTAGATAAATATATACATAGAGAGAGAACGCAAGAATAGAATTCTAACAATGTTCTTAAGGGACAGTTTGGTTCGCATATTTGGAATACAAAAGTGATCAAATTTGAATTTGAAACCATTTTATATAATTTGACATGACCAGTAAATTTTGTCTGTCACGAATCGAAATTTTGACATCGAATTTGTTTTTCTCTAAAGTGGAACACGAAAGTAAAAAAACTTTCATTCACACTGCATACATTTGGTTGATGACCATTTTCTCTTAATTTTAACAAAAAAAAAATTTACTATTCATTTCACTACGCACGTTTGGTTGAGGACTACTTCCACTCACTTTAAAAATTAACCATACATCAAACTTTAGGATTTCTCACTTCTAACATTTAATTTTTTAAAGCATCCAAACGAAAACAAATTTATTTCATCACAATGCGTACGCAAAATGTCAATTTTTAAATTTTTTACTTCGTTGTACTTCGGCGAACAAAATAGTCCCATACCAAAGGTATAAACCACCACAGAAATATTTAGGTAATAGCTGATTGAAAACTGTACGATCAAATCCTCTTTCTTGTATCAAATTGTGTGATTGTAATTCACATGATGATCCTAAAATGTAGGTCTACCCGTCTTTCCGATCTGACCTTCAAGATCTTTTGGAAAATCCCTCTTTAGCTCGTGATAGTCTTAGCTAGGAATTTGTAACTCAATACGGGAGACTGGCATCAAGTCGAGTCCTAAAGATTATTCACTCTTTTTCTCATGCTCCACATTGAATCTCCGTCCCCAGCGGAAAACAAAGGAGGCTCTTACAATGATGGTGAGCATGGGCTGACGGTTTTATTGAAAAATATTATTGAAGAGCTGAACATAAGATGCAAATTAACAGTGAAGAGAATCACAACGTTCATTATGGTGTGTGCTTGGTACAAAAGTTTTTTTACTCCCGAACAAATTTATGGTATAAAACATATTTTCTAGATTATAAAATATATTTCAAAAATTACAAATATCCGAAAAATATGAAAATCATCTCTTAAAAATGTGGGTATATTTTTTTTATATTATTTTTTTAACGTTTTTTAAGAATATTTTTTGGTTTTTTATCCTTTTTTATTTATTCTCAGTTTTTTTTAATCTTTTTTCTTTCTTTTTTCCCAGAAATGTAGTCAGAAAATATGGAAATCTAATTTTCCAAAAAAAATAATTGCTTGAAATTTGATTTCCAGAAAAGGACCATGCCTTCATATTTAATTATGTTATGTTTACTTGAATAAAACAGTGGGGAAGGTTGGGGATATATTTAAGTATTTATATTACTTCAATTGTACTCAATACGTCCTCAAGTCGAACATGCATATATAGTGAGTAGAGATCGGAATTTTCACCCTCATCAGTTGAATTATCTTTTTTTTCCCGTTTAGATTCAATCCTTAAACAAGCCACTTTTTAACAAAATTTGGACCACGTCTCTGCTCATTTGGTCCCAAAAGGCCATTCTGGAATGTCCGCACACCGAATGTCCCATCTCCTAGATAACTAGGGTTAGGGATTTACATTAATACATAGGTCTCGCATTCTTTTAACAGTAAACTTGAGACTGATGAAAGACGGCATCTAAACCAAGACTTCTCCTTCTCACTAGATCATTTCATGTCAATATAGCGCCCATAAACACGAGAATGAAAGATTATAATTTGCCTCCTGATTGTGATAGTTCAAAACTACCTGAAACTAGTTTGCAAGCTCACTCCAAAATACAAAAAAATACTTGACCCAAGCTCTAGAAATAAGAAATGAACCAAGCAACCACGACATCAGGATTGTGTCAAGCTTATTCCAAGCAACACAATCAGGGACCGAAACCCCTGAGTGAATCGGTGGTCTTCCCAGTCCTTGCATCAGTCCAAGCTTTAGCGATCGTCCGCTTCATTTCTTCATCACCATCTTCATACATATTCTGAGAAACACATCAACTTTTCTTATTAGCCACCAAGTGCGATAATGAGGATTGAATGACACCATAATTCATACTTATATTGAAAGAATCACTCACCTTCATCAAATCCATGATCCCCGACATAGGATCTTTATCTTTATCTGTGCTTGGTTTGAGCTGCAAAATGAAACAAAAACTTGTAACAAGCCAAAAACAAAAATTCATAAACTCACTACACTCTAAATACATTGTTTACAACAGCCAGTTCCAATCCAAAACGGAAAAGAGAAAAAATAATATAGAACATCTGCACGATATTACTCTACAACCCCCTCTGCTAGAAACATGCCTGAAATGACTTGGATATCCTAAAACTTAGCATCTTGCGGTGGTAAAAAAGGAAAATTGCTTGCTACTGATAGCTAAATTGGTGCTTTTCTATCACACAAAGGAAATATTAGGTCTTGATATGCATGAAGCATGTATCATTGGTCTACAATACCACTAAACCAAGGCAACACTTGAGACATGCTCAGGGTTAGCACAAAATAAATAATAATATTCCTAGAGGATACAAGATATAATAAGTAAATATTCCTCTGAAGCTCCTCCTAGCAAACAATGTAGTAGAAGGTTTACAAGAAAAAGAAGATTTTATAAGGCTGGTAGGATGTTGCAGACATTAATACCATATAAAGAAATAAACATTAGTAAAACGTCATACGAGCAATAAACAGCGTAAACATTAGTAAAACACAATTCGAGTAATAAACAACGGCAGATACAAATAAGCAATAAATAATAGATTATACAACAGCTGCTCAAATATGTAAGGTGGAAAAGCCAGAAATAGATCTCAATGAATAAATTTGAAGATCTGTTTAGTATCTTTTCAGGAAGAAAAAAAATGATAGACCAAAAAGGTTTTCTCAGCGCTGCATTGTACTTCTGCACTGTACTGATGATGTGATCTAATATACTTGAAGGACAAAGATGGAAACAACAGAATATAGAGGGCAAAACTTTTACAGTACAAAATTGGTAGCATGTGATGATATGGTTGGGAAGAGAAGCTGACTAAGCTGATGACCAGGAGATCCGTTCCATTTATATGAAAGAACTTGAATAAAGGAAAACATCCAACAAGATTCAGATTTCTGCAACTGTGCAGGGTATTTTATGACACACACACCTTAGCAACAAGAAGAGCATGATACACATCGGCAGAGATAATAAATCCAATAGCAGTGCTATTTCTTGTTTTTGTTATGCTTGTGAATTTTTATTAATAGTTTTATCTATTTAAACTATAGGACTAAATGCTATTAAGCAAGGGATTTCAGAAAACATTAGAAAGAACATATGCTTTAGAACCTGATGCAAGTCTAATGCTACTCTTGGAGTTGCTGCCAAGTTCTCTATCTAGAAGGAAGCAAAAACACAAAACAAATTTTCTTTACAAGCTAGATGTCAGCCTATCCGCACTATTTGTTTTCCCTGTTTTTCTCTCTACACTCCAGAAAACAGTAACCAAGAGAGAAAAAAAGAGACAGTGGATGGAGAAAACGATTTTGGGAAAAGAGAGAAAGGGAAGGGGGTGTTTGTATGGCCAACCTTCATTGAAAGAAAGTTATCCATACAACTTGAACTCAATAACATTCTGATTTACTCTGAATGTTTAAAAATAAAAAGAATCTTCTCCGTAACAAGTTCAATTATAGAACATCTGATTTATGAGTCTAAACTGGTAAGAGGACATACAAAAAGATGGTTTGTACTACTGAAAATGGAAACAAGGTCTACAGAATTTTCATTAATTCCTATAATGTCAGTTCATGGAAAACATTCCTTTCCCAACAAGTAGAAAAAAAAAAGATACAATAAAAAACAAAATGATGCAAAAGATTAATTACTAGCAAACACTGTGCTAGCTGGAATTTATCAAATGCGTAACCATTCAATTCATACCTTGTCTTCTTTGAAGTGCAAGTCCAACCAGTTTCCTTTTGAAGCCTTGCACATTGTGATAATGACTTTTGTAGGCTTAACCAGCACCTTACATTTCTCAGGCAAAATTTCTTTGTTTAATTTTGGTATTGCACATCTGTAGTTCTTCCCTTGGACATCATGAAACTTTATGTCTACTGACATTGGGTTAAATACAGTTTCCACCTTCTCTTGTTCTACGCCTTCAAGGAACACATAAATCTGGTTGACAAGGCATCACGAATAGGGTTAGACCTTAGATATCTAAAAAGAGAGATCAACTTACGGCATAATTTAGGCTGTTTGCACTTAAATACCATGAACTTCAACGGTTTTGCAAGTTGCTACCATAAACCATTTTTTATTACAACTTGCTACCACAAACTTTATTTTTCTGACTTAAATACCATGAACTGTGACATTTTTGCAAAATCAGGTTAACGGTGAGTACAAAAGACCATATTGTCTCTTGTAATTATGATCATAACAAAATTATTCATCTCATAATTTAATTAATTAAAAATATATTTGATTCTACTAATTCTAGCCCTAATCTAAACTTAATTCTCAAAAATTTCCCCAACCTTAACAAAAACTTGTGACCTCTAAAATTTCACTTGAAAAAATAGTTCTAACCAAAATATCCCAATTCAAACCTTCAATTTACTCATAATCCCTAAATTTAGTTTAAAAACAAAAAGATAAAAATAAAACTAGCCCTGACCCCCAAACCTATCCTCCCCTTCCCCGTCATCGGCCACCCACCGTGGTCGTCGTCGCCGTCGTCCCTCCTCTGTCACCCCCCCCCCCCCCCCCCCCAACACCCGCCCCGGTCACCTGTGTTCAGCAACAACAACAACAAACGCGTACCAAATCCTAATAGAAAGGATACAAATCTGGAATTTAAGATGAGTACAAGACAGAGTGGTGGCCAGTGAGGAGGATTGGGTATTAGGAGTACACTTTCTTTTGTTTATTTTCTTCTGTTTATTTTCTTCTTACTTTCCTTTTTTTTTTTTTTTTACTGAATTTTAGTGATTATAAGTAATTTTTCATTTCTTTAGAGGCAAAATGTCCTAATTTCATTAAAGGGAGAGAGAACTTGCAACTAGTTACAAAATTCATGGCAGCAAGTTGCTTCAAAGAATAGTTTATGGCATCAACCTCAAAAAACGTGAAAATTCATGGTATTTAAGTGCAAATTAGCCCATAATTTACTATGAACATACAAACATAATAGACAAGCATGAAGCTAAAGATTCAGAACCATGTGAATTTTTCCATTTATTCAATAGGGCATGGAACACTTCTTCTCTACAGAATGAACTGCTGCATGCAAATGACATGGAACGTCGCAATCCAGGAAGTTTAAAAATCATAACAAACATATTACATTTAATCATCAGGGGAATAACTGACATATCCACATAATATGAACAATGTTTTGGTCAGTACTTTGTATAAAGCATGCAAGTCTAGCAGACAAGCATAGAACATAACATGACAATTATCAAAATCACCCAAATGCTATTAAAGACTAGGGGTGCATTTCATAATCCAAATGATTGGATTTAATGGTATTACCAAATTAGCAATTGTGGAGAGGATTTGAAAGTTGTGCATTAGCAGACAATTAAGGATTTGGATTTGGAAAACCTTAAAGAGTCACGACTATGGATTATTACCATAAATGAGATAAAGGAAGATTCTCAAATTACTTTGCAACCTAACTTTATTACGAAATATCCTTGCAACATATTGACTATAACCATAAATGACATATTGTGATATGTAGGGTTATTATTTGGAGCCAAAATCTGGGTCTTACCCTGATTATACTCAGAACCAGCTATTAGACAGGTAGGATCTATGTCTCAAAAGTATCCGTTCTCAAAAAGGGTAGGGTTTGGGTCCATTCATGTCCGACATAATCCAGAACCACTGCTGATACAAAATTTTAAAACAAAAATAAGGTTATAGAATTCTAGTGCATATAAGACTAACAAGAAACTACCTTAGTTTCTAGTGAACAGATTGGGTACCTTACGAACTGGGGAGAAAGGAATGGATGAAAGCGGAAGAGAAACTACACAAGCAGAGTGACAAGCAAATGTGTCTTTTGGCACCTCAATGTGCCAAACTACCTGAGATGGAACTAACGATTGCAGTTAACTAGCCAACTGCTCCTCTCTCGAACCCAAGATAGCTTGCTTGCCAACTCACTCATCAAGAATACTTGTTCCCTAGTTGAGATGCTTTAACCCTTTCTGCAGGGGTTGTTTGCTTTATTTATCCCTTTCTGCGGGGACTAACGACGCCTTCACTCAAGCCTAGCTGACCATACTAAGGGACTAGACCCGGCTCACAACCAACCATTGCCATACTCGTACTCATACCCTGTACAGGTATGTTGTGGCTACTCCTGTCGTGCCTACCAGGTAGATACCCAATACTTTTATGTATGTACAAGAATTTGGTACCTCTTGGGGACGGCATGTAGTACTAAATTTGAGCTTTGATACACAAGCCACGGTACCAAGAAAAATAACATGTTCCGTCGTAGTTTGACATCTTGACCTAGTAACTCATCAGTGGTCCCCTATATCGATATATCTATAGCGGTTGAACCCCATTCTAACTGTAATCCCCTCTAGGGCCTCTCTGACGGAGACGAGCGAAGAACAACAATTGATCAAGGTAGGTTTCTTTTAGTTAGACGTAGTTTTCTATTGCTTTAGTGTAAGATCTCATTTTACATCCTTCTTTTCTATTGTATTTATAAGATGCCCAAGAATTATTACATATCTTTTTAGATATGTTGTTATATATATATATATATATATATATATATATATATATATATATATAAGGCACCAGCCTAGTGGTAGTGCGGGGAGACACCCACGGGTAGGTCCTGGGTTCGAATCTCCCCCCAAGCGGCTGGGTGGCTTATATAGCCTCGGTCCGGCTTGGAGAAAGGACACCAATATATATATAT